>JAQQSO010007239.1:0-10757 GCA_028658305.1 Pachyuromys duprasi | reverse complement strand
TTTTTTTTGCAGTAGCATTAGGTTTATTAACAGTGGGAGATAAGATGAGCAAAATTTTGATTGCAGTTTGGATAACTTTTCAGGGCCTCTCTAGTTTTATCCCTATGTATCCCTAAAGGTGCAGGAGAATGGAGAACTAATTTCCTAACTTGAAGGACTAGACCCAAATAGTTTCAAAAGAGATCATCAAAATTTCTTTGAGTCCTTGATTTTCCACTTTAAAATTAATGCACATTTTGTATTCTCCTCTGTGATACATTGCTTTAACATGAGCTATGACATAATTACCTGTCATTAAGTTGACTGATGTACTGGGAAGACATGCCATGTTTACTTAAAAACTTGCTTCCTAGCCCCACACCTAGGAGGATTTGCCTATGCATTTCATGACCTTGGTCCCACAAGAATTCCATCCTCTTCGCCCAATTCTTCCCACTGCTTGGGAGCCCCAGGGCCCCTCCCATAGCTGATGCAGTCTTTGTGCAGAGCTGCTTGCCTTGCTACCTGCTCCGGTGTTCTGCCAAACCACTTGTGTGTTTACAGGATCTTCCGCTCATGTGGATACTTGCTGTCCTCCTCTTGGTACCCTGCTACTGCTCCCCACCCCGTCCCATGCAGCTGGACTGGAAGCTGCACTATTTAGTAAGACAGTGTGACAGATTCAGAATCCTTCTGGGTGCTTGCTTGCTCTGAGAGAAGGCTTGAATGGGGAGCTAGAGGGAGAGGTATCAGCTGCAATACAGGAAGCAGTAAGGCTTGGGTGATTTCACATTATTATTGAAAGACTGGTTTGGCTACATCTAGAATCACACATTTATTTTTGTTTATTTAAAGTTGATTGTGTGGGCAAATGTTGATTCATATAAAATTTCCAAAGTTTATGGTTGCAACCATGTATCAGATTTATGTGACGACATAATTAAATGTAATGTAGCAATTTGTTTCCACCCTTCCAAGCAGCACAAAAACCTATTGATATAAAATCATTAATATTCACCAATGATTAGGATGGCTTCTTTGGCCCCCAACAATGAATCTTATTTTTTCTGCGTACATGGCTCCTTCACTCACTGAACCTTTGATTTAGCATTTTACTGTTAGAAATACTTAATTACATCTGTTATACATTGAATTCTATTGGTTTCCCCCAAAGTGATTCTCTAGCTCTCAACCCGAATTACCAGCACCTGTGTGCTAATGAGTCCACTCCCCAGCTCCTCACCTCTCCACTCCCCACCTCTGTATCCTCCTGTTTCCAATGTTGCATTTCTTCAAATACCAGCTTCAAATTGATGCAACCTTTTAAAAATTGGTTCCTTGAAGATTTCATACAATTTTTTATTATATTTACATTCTTCCTCCAACTCCTCCCAGACACACTTGCCTTTTCATTTCATAACTTGAAAACTAAGCTTTGAGTTTTTGTGTTTGTTCTTTTTCCACTGAGGAGATGAGCCGCTGGGCGCAGGAAGAATGTGGTGGCAGGTATCTCTCCCTTTGCTTGTTGATCTCCCTATCAATTTTTCCTACTACAAAAGAGTTTTAAAATTACCATTATGGTTTTTTTCCATGATGTTTGTTCTTCTTCAGCACCAACCTGAGTAAATTTTATGAGTTTGGGAACCAGTGAGACTAATTTGTTTGCGAAAGGTGAGCTTAACACACACACACACACAAACACACACACACAGAAAAACAGAGATAGAGAGACAGACAGAGACAGAGATAGAAACACAGAGACATGGATCGAGGAGTCATGGGCAGCCTGGGCCTAGTGTAAACTCACCATGCAGCCAACCCTGACTAAATTTCTTAAATTATAAGAGAAATATAACTTACATGGTTATGGTATTTCATTCTATTTTCATTCTATTATTTTACACAGGCTTCCTTTTAAGAATCTGATGTTATCATGATATACATCCATCTTTGCATTTTTTGAGCATTTGTTTAAAACTGTATTTTATTTTTTAATCAGCTGTAGGCTCACAGCAAATTGGAGAGACAGGTGCAGAGATTTTCCAAGTGTCCTCTTGTGAGGACAAATGCCCAGCATCTCAACTGTCATTATCTCCTGCCATGGATCTGCCACAGATGGTGAAGCCGCATTGACACAGCCTCACCATGAAGAGCCCAGTATCTTATCCTGGCTTTCACTCCATGTTGTATGGCCTGTGGACTTAGAAATGTACAGTGACAGGTACCCATCTTGGGTAGTCCTCCAGAGTATTCTCACTGCTAAAATTCTTTCGTGCTCTGTTCATTCTTTCTCCCAGCCCTAACCGCTGGCAACCACTGACCCATCTTTCCCTTCCCTCCCTGTTTCAGCCTGTCACTCCCCTTTCCTCCCTTCCCCTTTTCTTTTTCCCTCGAATAACATCTTGCCCAGACCAGGCTTCTTTGCTGGTATAGCCACATCTAGCCTCACATCTGCAATGTTTGCCTTAGCTTTTGCGCACTGGGATTATAACACACCTGACTTTATCTATCTATCTATCTATCTATCTATCTATCTATCTATCTATCTATCTATCTACCTATCTATCTACCACTGATCTTTTTACTGATCTCATAATGCTAGTGAAAAGTTTCTCTCATCACAGTATAATGTGTTACTTGTGTTTGTCGTGGGGCTGGGGTAAGTCCACACAGTATGCTGCAACTACAGTACAGAGCACTTGATACTGTATGATAGCGTTACTGGTTTAGGTGTTTACTGTTACACTTTTATTGTGATTTAGAGTTAGTTTGTTATTAATAAAAAGTTAACTGTTAAATAGCCTCAGACAGACCCTTAGGTGGGGTCGATGGGAGCTGATGGGGCTAAGTGTGTTATTAACCCCAAAGATCTTGAAGTAAGACAAGATGCTAAGGAGGAAGACAATGGCATTGCTGATCCTGGCCCTAAGAAGGCCCTGTGCAGTATAATACATGTTTGGTTTGTCTGTTTGGTTTGTTTGTTTTCTGTTACTATGATAAATAGCATGATCAAAAGCAGCTTGGGAGTCAGGTATCAAGATTAAAATGTAAAAAAGAAAAATCTTTCTGCCTTTAAATGTTTTGGTAATTCACTCTTTAATGGTATACTATAAGGTTTGAGTGTCCACTTTTAGTTATATGGTGGCTGACACTGGTTTTTTTAAATGTGTTAATTTATAGCAACCTATTATCTCAATAACAACTTATTAATTGTGAAATTAATTATTTTAAATTTTATTTTCTTGCTGAGTTTTTCTTCAATGAATGGTTGAGACAACAATATCTCTACAGTGTGTGTAATATTTTATTGTATATATACATATATATTACTGACTACTGCTTGTACTAAATATGCATATTCTTTTTTTAAATATTGTATTGTATAGCACTTAAAGACTATTAAATAGACATACAAGTAATAGAATAAATCAGCATCATTGTAATCTCAATAGATTAGGACATGTCTTACCCAGCCAACCCATGATCTATGTGCTCTCCTGCCCTCCCTTCATCAACAGCATTACCCTTCAGGATTTACCATTGCCATTTAATTTAGTTTTAAAGTTTTATTACGTCCATTTCATTCTCTTTTTGTTCAGTCCTGGGCTGAGCAGAGAGCCTCATGTGTACTAAGCAAGGCCCCTACCAGCCCAATGCCATATACATTTCATTCTTCAACAATGTTTCACTATACTTATTTTATTTTTAGAAAGAGCTTTTTGTTTGAGAATTTTATATATGTAGACAGTGTGTTTTGATCAAGCCTACCTCCAGTCTTTTCCTTCCAGCTTATCCCTAGTGCCCCCACCAGATCTCCCTCCAAACTTCATGTTCTTAAAACAAACAAACAAAGAACCCACCGAAGTTCTCAGATGTGTTAGTCTGGTATTCTCTTACCTCTTTCATATATCATTTTAAAAGTTTTTTTTCTTGCCCCAAACCAGATTGTTGGTTCTGACCCTTCTCTATCCTTTACAGTGTGTGGCTGGTGATTATGATGAGGATACAAATTCCGTTTTTCCTTGCCATCTGTACAACTGTTGCAGTACCATCTCAGAGAGAGACCCTCCTGTTTCTTGTCTCTAAGGCTGCCTAAGCGGTGCTCAGGGTCTGCAACCAGCCTGCCCTCTGCTTCACCTCGTGGCCAAGCCAGCTAGACGCCTCTATTTTTCTCATCAACTTCTCAGCCTGTATCCTCCGTATACACCGTAGATTCTGCTCTCTTTGGTTGATTTTCATGAAATTCTCTTGATTTCAAAGGTTACTGTAACAAGACCTAGGATCTTTATAAAATTGGGTATTCTGACCCACGAGCATGACATTTTCCAAATCTTTAATGTGGACCCAAAGAGTTTTATAATTTTTCTACACTTGTCTAGCATACAACTTTACATGATAATTAATAGATTTTATGCTTTGAGGCAGATAGTGTTTAAAATTCCACCAGTGCTACATTAGCACTTAAAAAGAACTTAGTCTTTTGTTTTCCTGCTTCTGTTGCCCCCTCCCCCATCTCAAGGATTTATCATTCTTCTGATAAAATCTGGAATTTTACAATTACTTTGAAACAAATGCCTCTCTTTCAATATAGGCAAGTTTTTTATTCTCTTTTGGTTACTATAATTGTAAAAATGAAAATTATTTCCATTTGCGAGAGTAGTATTTTTCAAACGATGATTAAAGAGTTTCTTTTGTTATTTCTAAGTAACTGTGCAGTCTCAACATCTACTGACAGTTGTTTCCTGGTGAGTTCCTCCAGATTTTGAACTTAAGGCTCTATCAATTTCCTGGTTACCTGAAATAAACAGTTAGTGGAAGTACACACACACACACACACACACACACACACACACACACACAAATGAACCCTTACTGGGTACATGTTTGTAAGCCTTTTTAATCTTCTAGTTATATTTTTATAATAGTGTGGTCATCTCACATAGATTGTCCTGGCATACGAATGGCTCAGAAATACTTCACAAAGTGTCTGCAACATGAATTGCTCTCTCCTGACAGGCTGCCTTGTCAATTTGTCATTTATTGTTGATGCAAAAAAAGGAGATTAAAACTGTTTTTCTCTCAGTTTGCTTAATTTTATTTAAAATTTAAGTGTATCTGTGTATGTTTCAGTGTATAAGATAATGTGAAACACACACACAGAAACATAGGAATGTAGTGGAAGGGGTTAGCATACACATCATCTCACAGTCATCGAGATTTTTTTCTTCAGTGGTGAGACAACGGATTTTAAAAGTCTATTAAACGTTTTGATTATTTACATTTGTTCTCTGACAATTTCGTTCATGTACATAATGCCTTGTGACTCCTACTATCACTCCTACTGTGATTCCCTCTCTCATCTCCTACAGACCCCTCAACTTCCCCCTTCAAACCTCTTTCTCAACCTTATGACTGTTTTCTTTGGCGACACGATAAATTCAACAGGATCATCAGTGTAACCATGACTGTGGAACAGTTCGTTGGAGTCTGGTGGGCTCCTCAGGGGTACACAACTGGAGGAAGTGTGTCACTGTGTAGGGCTTTGAGGTTTCAGATTAATCCAGACAGATGCAGTGGCTCACTGTCTCTTCCTATGTATCCAAATACAGAACTCTCCGCTACTCTCCAGCACCATGTCTTCCTGTGTGTCACCATGCTTCTGCCATAGTGATAATGGAAGACAGCCCCAATTAAATACTTTCCTTCATAAGAATTACCATGGTCATGGTGTGTCTTCACAGAGATAAAACCCTAAGACAATACTGTTCTGAACATGGGCATGATGACACATTTTGAGGTGGTGATGTCATTTACTGTGCATGTGTGCATGGGTGTGTTTCTCCAGAAGAGGTAGGGGAATTGATTTGCTGTTTCTTTAGTTACCATACTAACCTGTATTCCCAGAAACCCTGAGCTAAGGTTTCCTTTTTCTTTTCTTTTTTTTTTTTAACCCTACGCAAGCCTTAGTGAGTGGCTGACTGACAACTGAAATGCAGGGTGCCACATGTACCCAGAATCTACTGCACCACTCAAGCAATGTGCTTGAGTGCTCCTTTGTCCTTCAGTTGGTTGCTATTCTAGTGGATAGATTTAGTACCCATTTAAAAACTCTTTAGATTTAAATTTTTATGAGCCTCTATTGAACATTTATTTCTGTTCATTAAATTTCTTGGAAGAAGTTAACCTATTAATTTATGATATCATTTGTTTTATCAGGTCTGAAAGAAGTCATTCCATTATATTTCTGATTATTGTCTGTCATCCTTGCATTTGCAATTTTATTGGTGTTTTCTTTTTGTATTTGTTGTTCAAATATATCATGGCCTTATGCATATTTTATATTATGCATTTGACCTTTGTCTTAGGAACACACCTCAAATTCATTGGCAACTATAATAATGTACTTTTTACATGCCTGCTGGTTTTATGCCAATCACTACATGTTATATCACCCTGGATTTAACCACTTTCTGTCTAATATAAAAATTTATCATATTGGGATCAAAATTACAATCGTTAATTTTGCTCTGTTTCTTTAAGTGTAAGAGAGAAGTGCAAAAGAAGCAATTAGAGTTTTTTTAACCATTGTATTTTCCTTTTTCTGTGCAGAAGGAATGTGTAAATACATGATTGGTTAGTTCAACATACGCTATTGATCAGAGCACCTGTGAGGTACTAGGCACTGTTTACAACAGTAGAGGTACAGCAGCAAATAAAACAGGCAAGAGCATCACTGCTTTCATGGGTATGACATTGTACTGGAAAACAGGATATATTTGCATGTAACATTTGTGCATGAGATAAAGTGATATACTCAAGAGAACAATGAAATGGGGAAAGGAGAATATGTTGTATGGGCATGCTTTAAAGTCAAGAAAGAAGGTGTTCAGGAGTTTCCTATGTAGAAGAAACTGCTAATCCAAAAACTTTTAGCAAGAGCACAATAAGTACAATTGTAGGGTATGGATGGCTTCAATAGAATCAAGAATGGGCCAAAAAGCAGGAGAAAATTATGAAGGCACCAGGGACCAGGCCTAACCAAATTCCTGACTTTGGCTTTCTTTAGTTCTTTATATATACTGGATATTAACCCTCTGTCAGATAGAGGGTTGGTGAAGATTCTTTCCCAAATGTTGACAGTCATTTTGTTTTCATGGCAGTGTCCTTTGCTTTATAGAAGCTTTTCAGTTTCATGAGGTCCCATTTATTGATTGTTGCTCTTATAGCCTGTGCTGTTGGTGTTCTGTTCAGGAAGTTGTCTCCTGTGCCAATGCGTTCAAGGCTCTTCTCCACTTTTTCTTCTAACCAATTTAATGTGTCTGGTTTTATGTTGAGGTTTTTGATCCACTTGGACTTTAGTTTTGTGCAGGGTGATAAGTATGGATGTATGTGCATTTTCTACATGTAGACATCCAGTTAGACCAGCATCATTTGTTGAAGATGCTATCATTTTTCCATTATATGGTTTTGGCATCTGTGTCAAAAATCAGGTGTCCATAAGTGTGTGGGTTTATTTCTAGGTCTTCTATTTGGTTCCATTGATCTACCATTCTGTTTCTATGCCAGTACAATGCAGTTTTTATTACTGTTGCTCTATAGTACAGCTTAAGATCAGGGATGGAGATACCTCCAGAAGATCTTTTACTGTAGAGGATTGTTTTAGCAATTCTGGGTTTCTTGTTGATCCATATGAAGTTGAGAATTTTTCTTTCAAGGTCTGTAAAGAATTGTGTTGGTAATTTGATGGGAATTGCATTGAATCTGTAGCTTGCTTTTGGTAAGATGGCCAATTTTACTATATTAATCCTGCCAAGCCATGAGCATGGGAGATCATTCCATCTTCTGATATCTTCTTCTAATTCTTTCTTCAGAGACTGGACATTTTTTTCATACAAGTCTTTGACTTCCGTGGTTAGGTTCGCACCAAGGTACTTTATGTCTTTTGTGGCTATTGTGAAGGGTGTTGTTTTCTTAATTTCTTTTTCAGCCCTTTTGTCTTTTGTATACAGGAAGGCTACTGAATTTTTTGTTGTTGTTCATTTTGTATCCAGCCACAAAGGTGTTTATCAGATGTAGGAGTTCCCTGGTAGAATTTTTGGGGTCACTCAGGTATACTGTCATA
Organism: Pachyuromys duprasi; assembly: GCA_028658305.1. NCBI lineage: Eukaryota > Metazoa > Chordata > Mammalia > Rodentia > Muridae > Pachyuromys > Pachyuromys duprasi. The sequence goes on along the minus strand of JAQQSO010007239.1, from coordinate 2,656 downwards.
TCATCTGCAAATAGTGATACTTTGATTTCTTCCTTTCTGATTTGTATCCCCTTGATCTCCTTCAATTGTCTTGTTGCTCTAACAAGGATTTCCATAACTATATTGAAGAGATATGGAGAGATTGGGCAGCCTTGCCTTCTCCCTGATTTCAGTGGAATTGCTTTAAGTTTCTCTCCATTTAGTTTGATGTTGGTCATAGGCTTGCTGTATATTGCCTTTACTATGTTTAGGTATGTGCCTTGTATCCATGATCTCTCCAACACTTTAAACATGAATGGATGTTGGATTTTGTCAACTGCTTTTTAGGCATCTAAGGAGATTATCATGTGGTTTTTTCCTTCCAGTTTGTTACTACGGTGGATCACATTGATGGATTTCTGTATATTGAACCACCCCTGCATACCTGGGATGAAGTCTACTTGGATATATCATAGTGGATGATATCTTTGATGTGTTCTTGTATTCGGTTTGCAAGTATTTTGTTGAGTATTTTTGCATTAATGTTCATAAGGGAGATTGGCCTGAAATTCTTTCTCTGTTGGAGCTTTGTGAGGTTTAGGTACCAAGGTGACTGTGGCTTCCTAGAATGAGTTTGGTAGTGTTCTTTCTGTTTCTATTTTGTGGAATAGTTTGAAGAGAACTGGAGTTAGCTCTTCTTTGAAGGTCTGGTAGAATTCTGCGCTGAAACCATTTGGTCCTGGGCTTTTTTGGATGGGAAACTTTTGATGGTTGCTTCTATTTCCATAGGGGATATAGGACTATTTAATTGATTTACCTGGTCATGACTAAGCTTTGGTAAGTGGAATACACCAAGAAAATTGTCAATTTCATTTAGATTTTCCAATTTTGTGGCATATAGACTTTTGAAGTAAGTCGTAATGATTGTTTGGATTTCCTCAGAGTCTGTTGTTATGTCTGCCTTTTCATTTCTGATTTTGTTGATTTGGATAGTGTCTCTCTGCCTTTTAGTTTGTTTGACTAAGGGTTTGTCTATCTTGTCGATTTTCTCAAAGAACCAGCTCTTGGTTTCATTGATTCTTTGAATTGTTTTATTTGTTTCTAATTTATTGATTTCAGCCTTAAGTTTGATTATTTCCAGCTGTCTGCTCCTTTTTGGTGTGTCTGCTTCTTTTTTTTCCCAGGGCTTTGAGGTGAGCCATTAAGTTGCTTGAATGAGATGTCTCAAATTTCTTCTTGAAGGCACTTAGTGCTTTGAACTTTCCTCTTAGCACTGCTTTCATTGTTTCCCATAAGTTTGGGTATGTTGTGTCTTCATTTTCATTGAATTCTAGGAAGACTTTAATTTCTTTCTTTATTTCTTCCCTGACCCAGCTGTCATTTAGTAGCAAGTTGTTCAGTTTCCATGTGTGTGTAGGCTTTTTGCTATTTCTGTCATTGATGAGGTCCAGCTTTAGTCCATGGTGATCAAATAGGATACAAGGGATTATTTCAATCTTCTTATATCTGTTGAGGATCGCTTTGTGACCAACCATATAGTCTATTTTGGAGAAGTTTCCATGAGGTGCTGAGAGGAAGATAAATTCTTTTGTGTTTCTGTGTAAGGTTCTGTAAATGTCTGTTAAGTCCATTTGATTCATGACCTCTGTTAGAGACTTGTTCCTTTGTTTAATTTCTGTTTTATTGACCTGTCCTTTGTTGAGAGTGGAGTGCTGAAGTCTCCCACTACTATTGTATGGGGATCTATGTGTGGTTTAAGTTTAATTAATGTTTCTTTTACAAATGTGGGTGCCCTTGTATTTGGAGCATAGATGTTCAGGATTGTGATGTCTTCTTGGTGGAATTTTCCCTTGATGAATATGAAGTGTCCTTCCCCATATATTTTTATTAATTTTGTTTGAAAGTCTATTTTATCAGGTATTAGAATGGCTACTCCGGCTTGCTTCTTGAGTCCATTTGCTTGGAAAACTGTCTTCCAGTCCTTTACCCTCAGGCAATGTCTATCTTTGTGACATAGGTGTGTTTCTTGTATGCAACAGATTTTTGGGTCTTGTTTACGCATCTATTCTATTAGTCTGTGTCTTTTTATTGGAGAATTGAGTCTACTAATGTTGAGAGAGATTAATGACCAGTGGTTATTAGATCCCTTGATTTTGATGTTGGTTGTGGTAGTAAGTTTGTGTACTGGTTACTTTTTGTTTGCTGTAGTGAGATTAATTATTTCCTGTGTTTTCTTGAAAATAGTTCCATACCCCATTTTTTAATTGGATTATTTGGTTTCTTGCTTTTTAACTTCTTGAGTTCTTTATATATACTGGATATTAGCCCTCTGTCAGAAGTAGGATTGGTAATGATCCTTTCCCAATCTGTTGGCTGTCTTTTCGTTGGGATGACAGTGTCCTTTGCTTTACAGAAGCTTTTCAGCTTCATGAGGTCCCACTTATTGATTGTTGATCTTAGAGTCTGTGCTGTTGGTGTTCTATTCAGGAAGTAATCTCCTGTGCCAATGAGTTCTAGGGTCTTTCCCACTTTTTCTTCTAACCGGTTTAGTGTGTCTGGTTTTATGTTGAGGTCTTTGATCCACTTGGACTTTAGCTTTGTGCAAGGTGATAAATATGGATCTATTTTCATTTTTCTGCATACAGATAGCCAGTTGGACCAGCACCATTTGTTGACGATGCTGTCTTTTTTCCATTGA
>JAQQSO010007238.1:0-10758 GCA_028658305.1 Pachyuromys duprasi | reverse complement strand
TTCTGGGCATTTGTTTATATATAATCAGGGAGCTGTTTGTGCTTTAAGGCTGTACTTCAGTCTGAAACTGTCAATCTCTTGTGTCAGGAGTATTCTTCAAGAAGATCGGGGAGTTCCGGTGGTTTGTTAGTGTGTGTTGTTGCCTCAGTTGAACTCTGTTGTGGGATCTGTGTGCCAGGCTTCATGCTCTGTGCTAAAAGCCGTGAGCACTGCAGGCTGGTCACCGCTCTGGTCTGGAGGTTTTACTCCTCATTCTGTGCTAGAGTCTGAGTGTCCCGGTTTGAGATGTCAGCTGGGGGTTGTGTGCTCTGCCCTGGGCTTGCTGCTAAGGGCTCTCTCCTTGACTGGAGATTTGGCACCCCCTTCTGGGCCAGGGGCTGTGCACCATGGTCTGAGATGATATTTGGGGCACACACAGTGGGTTTGGGTGGGTTGCAGGCGTTACCTAGCGGTATTCACCCGCTGTATGCAGGCCTGTCTGAAATGGTGCCCGAGGCCTTCTCTGTCTGGCCTGTGGACACACACTGACTGAGGTTTTTGCTGGCGAACGGGTGTAGTGTGTGCCCACAGTGTGCAGTCTGGTCAAAACGGTCCCCAGACCCTCTCAGTCTAAGGTGGTTCAGGCGATCGGTGTGTGCCTGCTGTACACCCGTGGGTTGAAGCAGAACCCGGTTCCTTCCCAGACTTGCCTGCGTACTCACACACGGACTGAGGTTTTTGCTGGCGGATGTGTGCAGTGTGCGCCCACAGTGTGCAGGTCAGTGAAAACGGTACCGGTTTCTCCTCAGACTGCCTGGGAGACTGTGTGATCCAGTCTATTATGGCGGCTATGGGCGCCTAGCGCGGCTGCTCGTTCAGATCAGAGATGTGCGGTGCTGGTCACCTGGAGATTTTTCCGGGTAATAACTGGTGTCCCTAGGGTTTTTCCACTTGATGTTCTCACTGTAGGAATTCCGCTCACCTAAAATGCTGGTGTTTTAGGTCACAGAGTTCAGTCTCTTGGTCGCTGTGCCGACACTGCTGTCCTACTCCTCAGACACAGTGTCCTCTCGTGGCAGCCATCTTGGATCCCCAAGATACCATGTTTTATGTCCTGTTCAATAAAATAAATAGCAGTATTAGGAAGGGGTGAAAATAGAAAGTAAAGGAGATAAATCAGTTTGGGCTTGCTCTTGGTTTATATGGCAGTAAGAGTTTTTCTTAATCTGGTACTACAACAACAGTGCCCAAAAATGAAAAAAAAAATTAAAACATTAGATGAGACCTAAAATCTAAAAACATTCAAAAGGGTTGAAAAAATGTCTTGGTGCTGTGGTCAGCCTGATGTTCTGAGTGTGATTCCTGAAATCCATATTGTAGAAGAAGAGAACCGTCTCCCACAAGTTGTCTTCTGATTTCTACATGTGCACTGTGGAACATACACTCTCACCAAAAAAAGTATCATTAGGCAAAAATTCAGCTAAAAGTTTAGTAGAAAAGAAACATTTTGAATCATAAGAGGCAAGAAAAAGTGTGTGAGAGAAATGATGAGGATGGTGGTGGTGGTGGTGGTGGTAATGATAACTGTTAGAGTCTTCATTCTTTGTTCTCCAAATCTGCTAACCACCAATTATGTTCAAGAGACAGGGGGTCAAGTGTTAATTTGACTTGTAGACTTTCTTACTTTTTTTTTTGTTGTTGTTGGTTGGCTTTTAGAGAAAGGGTTTCTTTTTGTAACAGAGCCCTGTCTATCCTATACTCACTCAGTAGACTACGCTGGACTTGAACTCACAGAGATCAGCCTGCTTTTTCCTCCCGAGTGTTCAGGGGATAAAAGCATGTGCCGCCATGTCCTGCTGACTCTCTTATGGGCACTTGACTAGTTTCTGCCAGAGCTGTCTACACTGTTGTGGCATCCCTACTTTTTATTCCAGAAGCCTTTACTAGCCATAATTGTTGAGTATATGAGCTGGGAATATTCTTTTTACTATGCTCACATAGTAACTATGCTGTCAGCAGTATGGAAAGAAACATTAGCATGAGATCTTCAAGGTATTATCAACTTCATATGAAGAATGTATCTTATATTAAGGTATTGGGAATATTAATCAATCTGCTCAAGTGTTGTACTTCAGAATTGTGAGGTTCTACTGCAGTCTAGTGCAGATAGATAGCAGATAGGTGACCCCAGAATTTGAGACCTTGCTCATTTCAGGCTCAGAACTATCAAAGCTGAGGTAGTCTATGAGTTTCTGGTCATTGGAAGAGTAGCCTCCTGTAGCCTACTATTCTGGTTTGATAGCTTCTAGTGTCTGGCTCTGTATAACTGCTATGCCTCTCTCTCTCTGTCTCCCTAACATATGGTGTTCTTAGTTCTTCAGCCTTCAGAATAAATTAGCTTCAAATAATAACAACCCTCCAAAAATGATACCCAGCCACTGCTGTCCAGTTGAGATACCCCTAACACTGATCCACTCACTGTCTCACAATTCACAGAAGCATGGACTTGTGAAGATTGTGGACTTGTCCCGAAAATAGGATCATTAGTCTCACTTCTTCAGGGCTGCCTGGTTACTCTTGGCCGGGGCTAGCCACAAGGCTGAAGTTGTGTTTGGCTTGCCTTCTATGCTTTGTGTTGTCTATTGTTCTTTTCTGTACTTTTCAGTGGTTCTATCACTGCCTTTATGAGCTACTAAAGCTCTTTATATTTTTGTTTTTGAGCAGAGTCTGTTCTTCCTTATGGGTTTTTTGCTTAATCAAGTCATATGAGACAGCTTCATATGAGATAGTCTTCCATCTTGCATAGAAGTTACAGTTATGATTAATTTTATTTTCACAATTTTATTTTATGCTATTTTCCTGTTTATATATGTTATTTTCCTCCTTATACTGGGTTGATAGCTTTACTTTACTTTATATTTTCTTTCTTATTTGTAATTGTATATTCTGTTCATATTCCCTAATTATAAGCCTTAAAATTTTGGCATATGTATCTAATAAGAATGTAAAGAAATTGCACTTTATGCTTTCTTTCAAAATAGTACAATTGATTGGATATTTTCTCATTAATAATCCCCATCTTGCTTTCTACATTATTATAATAAGGTGAATTAGTTCTTCCTTGGTTTTGTATACCTTAAGTGGTCATTATTCTTTACAGTCATTACTTTCTTGCTTGCTAAATCTCTGAATGTCTCTAGCAATTTACTTATGATCTTTACGGGATTGTTTAATTTTATCTCTAATATTCTTCATTTTCTTAAGATCATTTTTTGTTTGTTCCCACATTTGCTTGAGTTCTACTTAATTTCATACTCTGGGTTCTGATTGCTTTTTTAAAGACAAAGGCTTTTTAATATAGTTCATATGTTATATGAGACATTATTTGAAGTCATGGGGATCTTACCTGCTGTTCATAATATTTGCTGACTCTTGCTGTGGATGGATGATCTCCTTATATGCTTACCAATTTTAGATTGCTCATGTTCAGCAGACCAATTCCATCGACTAAATTTAGAGTGCATTCCTTAAGAATGATTGCTGAATTTAGTTCTACCAAGAGTCCTAAAGACTTACCAGCCTGCAGGCATTATCATTTCACATTAATTTCAGAGCTTCAGAGATTTTGGCCAAGCAGAAGGTGAGAATCTAAATACCAAATATGATGAGGACTAAGCCTGTGGTAACAAATTCTTGCCAGAGATGACTTTCTCTATTGAAAAAGGCAGAATACCAATAATAAATTGCCCTCTTTTATTTCTCTTTGCTAGGAAATAAGGTTATGTTGATATCTCAGCATTTTCTGTGATTCTTCTCACTTTGAGAGTCACTTCCCTAGTTTATAGGATATGGGAGAAAGGGTGAAGAGGTTTAAGGCGGTCAGTGTGTATAGCTCTTGATCAGAGCAATATGGTCCATTCTATCCAGGTACAGCAAGGTATTTGCTTTTCTGGATTTTATATCACTCTTCACTTGGATCCACAAGATTTGGTTATTGTCTTCTGACACTTTGTGTATTTTAAATGATTTCTTATGTTTCTTTGGTGTGTTAAGAGTCTTCAGGATTTGAAAATTTAGGTTTTTCTGGTTCTCCATAGTCTAAGAAATGCATCTATAGTCACAGTACTATGTAGCAGGTTAAAGAAGCCGTTGACTCCGCTCTGGTGGTGCTAAGTGAAGCATTGTGATCTCATAGCACATTTTCCACACCGTGTCCATGTAATTCTCTCTGAGTCACAAATCCAATTACAACATGGGAAAGAGCCTGTAAGTGATTTCTCATGCTCCTGAGCTAAATTCTAATCACCATAGCATGTCTTTACTGACTTTCTTCTCTGCCCTGGCATCTCTGTCTCTTAATGTATTCTGTTTGTTCTTAAAGTGAGTAACTTTAGCTTTGCCAAGTTTCTCACTTTGTTTTCATCTTAGACTTTTTAACATGCTGATCCTTCTGAACATAACTGCTCTTTACCTTTCACATTCACTCTAATTTCCTTTTTTCACATCAACCGAAATCTAAAACTTTATTTCTTATCTTTCTTTTTTGTCATTTATTTTTGAAAATGTATCTTCTTTCCAACATTCCTCCCTCCAAGTCCTTGTACATATCCCTCCCCAATCTCCTTCACACTCATGGTTTTTTATTCGTCAGTTATTTTTGTATCTATGTACATTTTCTTGTATACACATATATATTCCCAAATATTACTTATTGAGTCCCTATAAGGTTACTTGTATGTTTTCAGGGCTTATTATTTGACACTGGACAAACAAATGAATTAGCTGCTCTCTAATATCAAAATACATCACAAATATAATTACTTCTTTCCCTATCCCTCAACATATAATACTGTAATAGTGCATTTATTTTCTTTCATAATCCTTTTTTTCTCATTATTATTATTATTATCATCATCATTATTATTATTCATTACACTGTATTCACTTTGTATTCTGGCTGTGGCCCCCTCCCTCATCTCTTCCCAATCCCACTCTTCCTCTCTCTACTCCTCCTATGCCCCTTCCCTAGTCCACTGTTAGGGGAGGACCTCCTCCTCTTCTATCTGACCCTAACCTATCAGGTCTCATCAGGACTGGTTGCATTGTCTTCCTCTGTGGCTTAGCAAAGCTGCACCCTCCAGGGAGAGGTGATCAGAAAGCCTGCCACTGAGTTCATGCCAGAGACAACCCCTGCTTTCCTTACTAGGGAACACACTTGGAGACTTAGTTTATGGGCTACATCTGTACAGGGGTTTTAGGTCCTTTCCGTGCATGGTCCTTGGTTGAGGTATCAGTCTCTGGAGGGCCTCCAGTCTCCTTTTGGAGTTCCTTTCCCCTCTATCTCCCCCTTCTTTCATAAAATTCCATGCACTCTGCCCAAAGTTTGGCTATGATTCTCAACCTCTGCTTCAATACCTTGATCAGTGGAGTCTTTCAGAGGCTATCTGTGGTAGGCTCTTGTTCTGTTACCTGTCTTCTCCTGCTTCCAGTTCTATTGCATTTGCCCTTCTGAATGAGGACTGAGCATCTTTCCTAGGGTCTTCCTTGTTGTTTAGCTTCTTTAGGAATATAGATTTTAGTATGTTTATCCTATATTACATGTCAAATAACCACTTGTGAGTGTGTATATACTAGACTACTGATCAAGGTATCAAAGCATAGGCTGAGACTCATAGCCAAACTTTGGGCAGAGTGCAGGGAATCTTATAAAATAAGGGGGAGATAGAAAGACTTGGAGGGGCTAGGAGCTCCACAAGGAGAACAACAGAGCCAATATAACTGCGACTTGGGGGCTCTGAACAGAATGATACCCCAACTAAAGACAACGCATGGAGAGGACCTAAAACCCATGTACCATGTATGTTTTTCTACTTCTGGGTTACCTCATCCTAATTTCTTTGATAATCATTTATTTATTTTCAGAACTTATTTTGGAGTGTCCATTGATACCTCTTCCCACATACAGCCATCCATTTTAATTGTATGTTTCTACTGCATCTTATGCTTGGTATTTCTTTTACTGTGTCAATATTTCTACTGCTGATTTATTGGTTATTTTTTTCAGTTTTCAAATTATACAATAGATGGTAATATCTCACATGTGATTATGTACTTTTTAGTGTGATATTATGTTGTAGGAAATTTATAAATACTTTCTGAATATTTTAATTTACAATTGCTATGGTTACTATTACTGTCAATAGCAATTATTATTATTATTTTTGGCTGGTTGTTTTTATTGGCAATATAGAGAACAAATGGTAGCATGTTTACACGAACTTGAGACAGGTGATGCATGCAATGGGATTGAACCCAGATAGTGGGGTAGAGAAATCATCATGAGAATGAAAAAGGGTAAACTCTATACATTCCACAAGAACATTATACCAACAACTAGGAGTTGTGTCTCATTAGAGGGTGGCCTTTTCAGTCTTTATGACCTCTACTATTAGGGGTCTCATCAATAGTTATTACATATGTGGCTAGGACTGTGGGTATTGTGTTAGCATGAGCACAGCTCAACATGGGCTTATTTATCAGAGCATATTTAGAACACAAAATTCCTATGTTCTATAGGTCTAGTTTTCTACTTTCCAAGTCTTAGTGTTTATTACTACGTAGAAATAGAGAACTTTTTGAGTATGATATTTTTTTGTAGTAGAACATTAGATGGCTCCTTTATTTCAAAGGGAACATGATGATAAGAAGGGCATATAGACACGTAGGGACCTCAATCTGGTTGTGTACTCTATATTAATGTATAGAGTAGAAAAATCCCTTAGAATTGTCAGTATAGTTTTTCTTCCAGAAGCAGACATCATATGATGTCAAACACAGTGAAGATATATCTGTTCAGATATTGTAGACTACTTCATAGTTCTAGATGTGGATCATCCTGGCAAAGACATACAGACTAGAGTACACATGAATACTAGTAGCAGAATATTTATGAGAACAAATAGAAATACATGCTAATACCGTCAAAACACTGGTCACATAAACCCATGTATGTTGCTACCAAGTGATGAGTTTCAAAGTAGGGGGAGAAAGAATAAATTCAGGGGGATCCAAGATGGTGGCAACCACAGCGTACCATATTTGAGGGGCAGAGGATCTGAAACTCCAAAATTGGTGAATGGAGGGGCAGCTGAAGCCAGAACATTGACATTGAGGCTTTCTAGGTGAGAAGGGACAACCTGTGACCTGAGACCATTTGGATCCAGGTCACAAGAGGACTTCTCCAGGTACTGAGAGTAGTGAATATTCAACCCCTACCCACGCTTCCCCTATCAGAACTCCCTCCCTCCCTATGTTGCCCACAGAGCCCACTGCTCCTAGTACAGAACTCCTACACTCTCATTTGCTGTGGCAGGCACAAATCTGAGAGTAGAGAACAGGGGAAACCCCTGTTTTTCCTGATTAGGCCTGCTAGAGAGTGAGTATGCCTTCAAGTGAGTGCACCTTCAAGTGAGTGCTTGCAGATCAAGATCCAGATTTCTTCTATGCTAGCAGCCAGACATTGGATCCCTCTCATCCACACACTCACTATGGGCAACATAGTGATTCCCAAGACAGCATTCTCAATATTGAGTCTACCAGTGGAGTCCATGTAAACAGCTCCTTGAGCCCAGACAGAGATGAATACCAGTGGCTGTAGGCTGCTGAAGTATTCAGGGAATCTGCTGAATTGTGCATTGTGCTAGCTGGGTTAGGAAAGAAATAAATGAAGAACTTAAAGAGTTCCTAGAATTCAATGAAAATGGATTCATACCCAAATTTATGGAGCACAATGAAAGCAGTGCTAAGAGGAAAATTCATAGCATTAAGTGCCTTCAAGAAATTTGAAACATCTCATACAAGCAACTTAATGGCTCACCTGAAAGCCCTAGAAAAAAGAAGCAGACACAACCAAGAGGAGTAGATGGCTGGGAATAATCAAACTCAGGACTGAAATGAATAAATTAGAAACAAATAAAACAATTCAAAGAGTCAATAAAACCAAGAGCTGGTTCTTTGAGAAAATCAACAAGATAGACAAACCCTTAGCCAAACTAACTAAAAGGCAGAGAGAAACTATTCAAATCTGCAAAATCAGAAATGAAAAGGGGGACATAACAACAGATAGTGAGGAAATTCAAACAATCATTACGTCTTACTACAAAAGCCTACGTGCCACAAAATCTAAATGAAAATCTAAATGAAATGGACAATATTCTTGATAGATTCCATTTACCAAAATTAAATCAAGATCAGGTAAATAGATTGAATAGTCCTGTATCCCCCAAGGAAATAGAAGTAGTCATCAACAGTCTCTCTTCCAAAAAAAGCTGTGGGCCAGATGGTTTCAGTGCAGTATTCTACCAGACCTTCAAAGAAGAGCTAACTCCAATTCTCTTTAAACTATTCCACAAAATAGAAACAGAAAGAGCATTACCAACCTCATTCTATGAAGCCACAGTCACCTTGATACCTAAACCACACAAAGATACAACAATAAAAAAGAGAAGTTCAGACCCATCTCCCTTATGAACATTGATGCAAAAATATTCAAAAAAATACTGGCAAACCGAATCTAAGACCACATAAAAGATATCATCCACCATGACCATAGCTTCATTCTAGGCATGAAAAGTGGTTCAATATATGGAAATCCATCAATGTAATCTACCATATAAACAAACTGAAGGAAAAAAAAAACCATGATCATCTCCCTAGAAGCCAAAAAATCATTTGACAAAATCCAACACCCATTCATGTTTAAAGTCTTGGAAAGATCAGAAATACAAGGTACATACCTAAACTTAGTAAAAACAATATACAGCAAGCCTACAGCCAACATCAAACTCAATGGAGAAAAACTTAAATCAATCCCACTGAAATCAGGGACAAGGCAAGGCTGCCTACTCTCTTTATGTCTCTTCAATATAGCACTTGAAGTCCTAGCTAGAGCAACAGACAACTAAAGGGGATCAAGGGATACAAATCAGAAAGGAAGAGTCAAAGTATCACTATTTGGAGACAATATGATAGTATACATGAGTGACCCCCAAAATTCAACTAGAGAACTCCTTCAGCTGATAACACCTTCAGTAAAGTCGCTGCATACAAAATTAACTCAACAAAACAAAACAAACAACCCCCCCCCAAAAAACCCCAGTAGCCCTCCTGTATACCAAAGACAAAAGGGCCGAGGAAGAAATTAAAGAAACTACACCCTTCACAATAGCCACTTATAACATAATGTAATTTTGTGTGACCCTACCAAGCAAGTGAAAGACCTGTTTGAAAAAACTTCATGTCTCTGATGAAAGAAATTGAAGAAGATATCAGAAGATGGAAAGATCTCCTATGCTCATGGATCAGTAGGATTAACACAGTTAAAATGGCCATCCTGATAAAAGCAATCTACATATTCAATGCAATTCCCATCAAAATATCAACACAATTCTTTACAACCTTGAATGAGAAAGTCTCAACTTCATATGAAAAAACAAAAACCCCAGAATTACCAAAATGATCCTGTACAACAACAGGTCATCAGGGTTTATCTCCATCCCTGATCTCAAGGTGTACTACAGAGCAATAGTAATAAAAATTGCATGGTACTGGCCTAGAAACCAATGGTGGATCAATGGAATTAAATAGAACACTTAGAAAAAAACCCACACTCCTATGGATACTTGATTTTTGACAAAGCAGCCAAAACCATATAATGGAAAAAAGACAGCATCTTCAATAAATGATGCTGTTCTAACTGGATGTCTACATGTAGAAAAATGCAAGTAAATCCATATTCATTACCTTTCACAAAATCAAAGCCCAAGTGGATCAAAGACATCAACATAAAACCACACATACTAAATCGGTTAGAAGAAAAAGGGAAGAGCCTAGAACTCATTGGCACAGGAGACTACTTCTTGAACAGAACACCAACAGCACAGGCTCTAAGATCAACAACCAATAAATGGGACCTCATGAAACTGAAAAGCTTCTGTAAAGCAAAGGACACTGTTGTCAGAACAAAATGACAGCCTACAGCCTGGGAAATGAGCTTCGCCAACCCTATATCTGACAGAGGGTTAATAATCAGAAAATATTAAGAACTCAAGAAGTTAAAAATCAACAAATCAAGTAATCCAATTAAAAATGGGGTACAGAGATAAACAGGGAATTATCAACAGAGGAATATTGAATGGCTGAGAAACATTTAAAGAAATGCTCAACATCCTTATTCATCAGGGAAATGTAAATCAAAACAACCCTGAGATTTCACCTTACACCCATTAGAATGTCTAAGATAAAAAAACTCAAGTGACAACACATGCTGGAGAGGATGTGGAGAAAGGAAAACCCTCCTTCATTGCTGGTGGGAATGTAAATTTATACAACCACTTTGGAAATCAATCTGGCGCTTTCTCAGACAATTAGGAATAACGCTTCCTTAAGATCCATTGAGATCCATCTGTATCACTCCTAGGCATATATCCAAAGAATACTCAAGTACACAAGGACATTCGTTCAGCCATGTTCTTAGCAACTTTAATCATAACAGCCAGAACCTGGTAACAACCCAGATGTTCCTCAACTGAGGAATGGATACAGAAATTGTGGTGCAATTACAAAATGGAACACTACTCAGCATTTTTTTTTTTTTTGGTTTCCTCTATATCCAGTCATTGTCCTGGTTATTGCACTTCTTTTTTTATTTTTATTTTTATTTTTATTTTTAATTTATTTATTTTTATCTCAATCACAGGTTAGGTACTTTGAATCCCAGGC
>JAQQSO010007237.1:0-10758 GCA_028658305.1 Pachyuromys duprasi | reverse complement strand
GCTATTACAAATAAAGCTGCTACAAACATGGTTGAGCAAATGTCCTTATTGTGTACTTGATCCTCTTTTGGATATATGCCTAGGAGTGGTATGGCTGGATCTTGAGGAAGTGCCCTTCCTAGTTGTCTGAGGAAGTGCCAGATTGATTTCCAAAGTGGTTGTACAAGTTTACATTCCCATCAGCAATGGAGGAGGGTTCCCCTTTCTCCACATCCTCTCCAGCATGTATTGTCACTTGAGTTTTTGATCTTGGCCATTCTGATGGGTGTAAGGTGAAATCTCAGGGTTGTTTTGATTTGCATTTCCCTGATGAGTAAAGATGTTGAGGATTTCTTTAAGTGTTTCTCTGCCATTAAATATTCTTCTATTGAGAATTCGCTGTTTAGCTCTACACCCCATTTTTTAATTGGATTACTTGATTTGTTGCTATTTAACTTTTTGAGTTCTTTATATATACTGGATATTAGTCTTCTGTCAGATAAATAGGGTTAGTGAAGATCCTTTCCCAATCTGTAGGCAGTCGTTTTGTTCAGATGACAGAGTCCTTTGCTTTACAGAAGGTTTTCAGTGTCATGAGGTCCCATTTATTGATTGTTGCTCTTAGAGCCTGTGCTGTTGGTGTTCTATTCAGGAAGTTGTCCCCTGGGCCAGTGGTTCAAAGCTCTTCCCCACTTTTTCTTCTCAGTCTTTCATTCCAGAGCTTTTTGTTTAATGTAAACAAGTTCTTGTAGTGTGGCTCAGCCCTAGAACACACCTTTAATACAAGAGCTTTCTGTAGACAGGATTAAAGTTAGCCCTAGGTCAAGAGGCAGAGCAAGCAACCAGATTGACAGGAAGTGAACCTGTGTGTGTTGGGGAACCGTAGAGAATGAAAAGAAGTCCAGAGGTTGGATAGAGAAATACACAGGAAGTAGAATGGAAGGACATTGAGTTGAAGGGTATTCAAGACAGCATGGAAAAGGAGAAGGGGCTTTTTCCTTCTGGAACTTGACCTGAATAAGAATGGCTTTTCCTTTCTGGGACACGAGCTCAGTAGGAAGGGCTTTTTTTTTTTTTTCTTTTGGATCATCAACTGAGTAGGAAGGTCAGGTGGTTTCTTTCTCTGCCTCTCTGAGCTAGTGGACTTTCACTCCTATATCTGGCTCATTAGTCTTTATTGGTAAAAATAGAACATTTGGGATTTTGTTTTTAAAACAACAGAGGTGTTACCTGTTAGCTAGGTCCATGAGGTCAGGATGATGTTCACACTAAAATCAACAAAGACCTTACAAAGAAAACTAAAGCATAATGTTTGCTATGAATATCCAAGTGAGGTTATTAAACACATGGGCTAGAAAGATTACTTAAAAGATGGTTCATATCACTGACTGTTCTTCCAGATGACCCGTGTTTGATTCCCAGTACCAGTAAGACTTCTTGCAATTTTCTGTAACTCCAGCTCCAGGGGATTCAACATCCTCTTCTGACTTCTCAGGGTGCTAGACATACATGTTGTACACAGACAAAACATAGGCAAAACCAAAATTTGGGCAAAACCTCTATATAAATCAAATGAAGTTTTAAACACATACATTAAAAAAAATAGAGTCAAGCAGTGAGCGAATATAATGAATTATATATCATAACCAAATGGAATTTATCTCTAGTATGCAAAGCTGCTTCACCATCCCAAATTCATACAGACAACCTTAAGGAAAATGATGGGCATACTCCTAGTAACTGGAAATAGCAGATAAACTTCTTAAACCTGTCAAGATGTACTCCAGATTTGCAGTTAACATCACAGCTGGTGAGGAACTAGAAAATTTCTCATGAACGCGAAAAACAAGACAAATTTGTCCTGCTTGCTGATGCTTTTTAAAGATTGTGTGTGTGTTTGTGTGTATGCACAAGTGTGTGAATGTAGGTTTTTGTGCCTGTGTATTCCCAGAGCCTGGAAGGAGGTGTCCTGATGCCCAGCTCGTTACCTGAATGTTGTAACTGAACTCCTTTCTTCAAAATTGAACAGAAAGCTTTAGTAACCACTGAGACACCTCTGCAACTCACTCCCTTATTGCTGCTTTTAAGCTGCATATCTGCCCTGCATGAGGCTGCATAGCAAAGCACTTAGCAGAGGCAGGACAATCAGGGGTTCAGAGAGCCTCGGGTCACAACAAGTTCAAGGCCTGCCTGCTCAACATGTTATCTTGTCTCAAAAAGGAAATAAAAAGTATGTATGAGGTTATGACTTTTTTTCTCTTGGTAATGGAATAGGAGAAAAAGAAATAAAGTCATCTTTAGAGATTATTTGCCCTTTTCTACAGGAAGTCCGTAATAACCACCAGCAAAAATCTTCCTGAAAGTTGATTGGAAAACCCATTGTTGTCAAGATGTCTATTCTTCCTAACTTGAGCTTTAAAAAAAATTCACATTTTAATATCTAATATATTTTAAATTACACAGAATTGCACTACTTCCTCCCTTTTCTTTCCCTTCTCCAGCCCTGGCCAGGTACCTTACCTCTAATCCCTCCTGTGGCCCCCAACTCTCAAATTGATAACCTCTTTTTTATTATTATTATCGACACATATATATGCATGCATGGATATGTAAATACACCTTCCTGAGTTTGTTTTTATTGCTTGTGCATATAGTTCAGGGCTGAGCATCTTGTACTGAATAAACAGCAAAGGGCTCATCCCTGGGAGAGGCTATCTCTCCCTTTCCCAGGAAGTTACCAGTTGGCAGATAATCCCAGTCAACTTCTAAGCAAATTACATTGTAGATTTTATATCAGTTAGGCAAAAGATGTTCAAAGCTGGAGGTCTAGAACAAAGTTGGAGAGCTTATAGTATCCTGCTCAAGATGTGCATTAAAGCTCTAGTAATCAAGATAGTCTGTACTGGTAAAAAAGAGTAGATAAATAGATCAATACAAAAGGTCAGAAGGAGTTGGGAAATTAAACTTATTTTTAACAAAAGGGCAATGTAAATACAGTGAAATGAGAATAATCATTTAAAATTTAATTGATGATGGGGTTGGGGTTGAGAGTGCATCTTCTGCTGAGGGTGGACAGACCACTTCATATGAGATAAACCCTTGAGAATCTCAGGGTTCAAAGTTCTCAGCATCAATATGGTCTTTCAACACAGCACCATACCAGTTAGAGGAGCCCATTCTTTACCAATTAAGTCCCCTCCCAGCTGTCTTGTCGACACCGCCTGAAGCTAGGACTTAAATTTTCTTTGTAAATCAGTCAACCTTATAATGAGGGTTTCAGTTAGATTTCCTAAAACTTGACAAGCTCTGTGGCTGCTGGAGAGAAGATTCTCTTTCAGGGCACACTTAGAAGCCTTTAGACTATGCACATCCATCCATCCATCCATATATCCATCCATCCCTCTATCTATCCATCTATCCATGCATCTAATTAGAAAGGGAATTTATTAGAATGTCTTACAGGCTGTGATCCTGCTAGGCCACCAATCTCTGCTGGCCAATGGAAAGTCCAAGAATCCAACAGTGGCACATACCTGTAATCTCAGCATTTCAAGAGGCAGAGTTTGAGGCCAGTTTGGTCTACAAAGTGAGTCCAGGACTGGAAAGGCTACACAAGTAAACCCTGTCTTGAAAACAAACAAAAAAATAATCTAGCAGTTTTTCAATCTACAAGCCCGGATGTCTCAGTGGAGCTTTAGTATACACAGAAATCCTAAAGTAATATTCTCTAATGCCTGTTGGTATAATGTTCTTTTGGGATGTATACACCCTACTCTTGTTCATTCAAATGCTGATTTCTCTCCCTAACTATCTGGTTTCAATCCAAACATTGCGTTGTGATACTTATTCTAAGCATCACTTGTCTCAACTTTGTGTAAACATGCCACCATTTATTATCTAAATTGTCAATTAAAACAACCAGCCACAATGTTGAGCAATGGAGAGGATAGGGCGGGGCATCCTGGTTCAGAGTAGGAGGAGAGGAAGGAGGCAGGAAGAGAGGAAGGAGTAGGAAGGAGAGGAAGGAGCCAGAGGAGAGGAGGGAGTTGGAGGGAGATGGGAACAGAAGCTGGGGGAGCAGAGGCTGGAGGAGAGGTCTAGGTAAGATGTGGAGAAGTGAACCGGACCTACAATATCACTAAAAGCAAGCCTAATGGGCGAATCTGAATGGTAGGAAACTATGTGGGCCTGGAGGCTTAGGATGGAGTAACTATTGCCCAGCATTTATTAAGTTAACTAAATAAATCCTAGTCTCTGTGTGGTGATTTGGTTAAACAACTGTTTAGGATTAACCACAGCTTTACTAAAAGAGTAAATATTAATAAACTAATACAACAAGTGCCAGTGAAGGAACCAACTTGCCAGTTATAATAAGAGCATGGGCAACTTGGATGGAGGAAGAGATCTTCTTTTTTCTATGCTTTTTATATAGGCTGCTAACAGAAGGTATGGCCCAGGCTGAAGGTAGATCTTCCCACCTTAAAGGATCCAGATTAAAGCTATGTGTTTCTACTTTTAATTAATTCCCATGAATTATGAAAAAAAAAAACCCTCTCATAGGTGCTTGGTTTTAGTTAATTCCAAATATAGTCAAGTAGACAGCCAAATATAATGATCACAAGTATGATGAGAATTTTTTAATGCCATGTTGAGAGTTTGATCCATTAAAGAAATGCAATAATCTGGACTTCAGTGCAATTGAAAACTATATCTTTGCAAAAGATGTTAGGAAAATGTGAAGACAGACAGGAAGAAAATATTTGCAGAAAGCATCAGATATTATATATATAAAAAAAGTCAAAACCTCTTAAAAGTGAAATGGCCCAATTACTGAGTGAACAAAGACCTGAACAGACACCTGGACAATGTATATATATATGGAAATTTTTTATATATATAAAAATTTCACACACACACACAACTTGTGTAGTGACTCACATCTGTAATCGTAGGCTCGGCAGGCTGAGGCTAGAGAAGTACTGTGAATTTCTGACCAGCTTGGGTATCATAGTGATCTCAGGGCTAGCCTGAACTGTAGAGAGACCTGTTTTGAAACAAATAAATAAACAAAAAATAGAAGATAAAAATAAATCTCCCAAACCCAAAAGATAAGCAATTAAATGAAACATGGTATTTATAGGAATGCCCTACACCCACTGTAAATATAACAGCAAATGCTGGTAAGAGGGCGGAGCAAAGGGAACCCTCATTCATTGCTGGCATAAATGAAACATGGTGCAGCATGCGAGAGAGACTTGGAGCTGATGCTTTTTCTTTCCACACAAGTAAACAGACCCTTACAATACCTGACAGCCATTTCCTAGCTATTTACCAAAAGAAGAGAATATCAACCCAAAACTTGTGTCCAGATGTTTACAGCTTTATTCTTCATTTCCCAGACTTGGAATCAGCCAAGACGTCCTTTGAAGTAGAACTGATAGAGTGTGATATTGGGGTTATTATTCAGACCTAAAAGGAAATGAGATCTCATCCATGAAAAGATAATGAAGACTCTGAATGCATATTAATTATTATGTGAATGTGGATGTTAAGTATCCTTTACCTTAAATGGAAAAGGGGATAGTTTATTCTGAGCCCAATATGAGTCATCCATCCCTAGATGAACAGTGATTCAGGTTACCTTTAAATAGCCTGTTCTATGGAGGCAGATACATAAAACAGTTACTTCCAGAACAAAGAATGTCATAATCCAAGGCTCTTACCAAATTCTGAGGGCCCAAAGGCTTAAGGTCCAAAGGCTTAAGGCAAGGCAGGGAAAACTAATAATAGGTCTTAGATGTTGCCTAACATCATTTCTATCTTTTGGATTGGTGGAAGCTGGGGGTCTGTTAAGAACACATTTGAACAGGCTTTACACAATAGTCAAAAGAATGTTAGGGTGTTACCCACAGGTATGGACAATGAGTGGCTATTAAAGGTAGTCCACATAGACTGCAAGACTCTAACTGCATAACTGGGATGTTCTAATCTGCATTCAGCCTTGGTGGGCTTCTTCTTCTTCTTCTTCTTCTTCTTCTTCTTCTTCTTCTTCTTCTTCTTCTTTGAACTTCAGAAGAGGCAGTGTACTCTAGGATTTCAACAAGCATGTGGGGAGCTGTCATCACACATTTGACAAATGGTATCTTCAACTGTAGAAAAATAAACCCTACTGTGCACTAAGGATTTGAGTCCTAATATGTGTGTTCATTGACTGCAATACTACTAGTAGTCAGATGGAGGTTGTTGCTAGGAAGCTGTGGGCATTTAGGTACTGAGACTACATAGGCACTCTTTCTTTCTGGACCCCAAGTAAGATTTAAGATTTACTTCAACCTATAAATAATGGCTTCTGAGTTTGGCTGTTCTTTATTATGTATCCAATCTGCATCTGTATGGCTGTAAGGAAACAGCTTTTGCTAAAGGCATTGCGTGTTTGTTCACTGACTCTTCACAATCGCTGGGGGAAATCTTCAGGCTTGAATGCAGTAGTTTTAAACAGTGTCAGATGCGTATGCTTTGCACACAGATGGGAAGTCCACTTCCTCTTCAGCTAGAACATCACTCAAGCCTAAGGGCAAACAGTTGAGGAATTTGTTCCTCTGCGTCCTCTTCTCACACCCACAAAGAACTTTCCAGTGAAGCTACCTTCTCCCTTTTGCTTGAATCAGCCCTCCTGTCTCATAGGTTTGCATCCCTTTCCTGCATTCAGGGACATTGCGCAGTTTCTCTTCTATCTCTCACATGAATCTTAAAAGCCACATGTCTAATCTTCCCTGGATCCATGCTAAAAACTCAACTTAACCTTTTCACACTCCCCCCTAAAAAAAAAAACCCAAACCATTTTCCCACCAAGACTAGCGAGCCCCTGTCAAAACAAATAAACATAATTAAATGAAACAAGCCAGGAGAGGTGGTACACACCTTTAACCCCAGCACTCAGGAGGTAGAGGCAGGTGGATCTCTGTAAGTTTGAAGCAAGCCTGATCTACATACTGAGAACTTTTATGGTTCTCTATGGGAATGAACAACTTTGTGACTCACCCAGATCCACTCTTTGTGTTGACCTGTGTGGAATGTGTCACATTTAGTTGTATTTTCCCTGTGTATGCTTGTTTGCTTCCTGTGTATGTAGGTTTCCTATCTCTCCTATGAAAGATATAAATTCTGTGAAGATAAGCTTTTAGCCTGTTCTGCTCGGTATTGTGTTCCAAGTGTTTGGTATTTGGGTCACACTAAATAGTTGTTGAATAAATGTGGTCTATTTTCTGTGAAATCAACATTAAAAATAAAGTGTATTCATTTTATCATATAGAATTTCCAGACCCAAAGCATCAATATTATTAAGTGTCTCTGGTGGTTGTTGCAGAAGATGTTGGAGTTATCTTGTGTGGCTGGAACTCTGGCAGCCATCTTGTGCTGAGGAATATAAGAAATGGAAGGTTTAAAATCCTCGACAGTACTCTTCAAATGGAGTCCTGAACTATTTCCCTTGGAATTTGTCTCTATAAATCTTTTGCTAAAGGAATCCTAAGAGCTACACATATAAACTGTTTCATTGGGCATGGTGGCATGGATCTATAACTCCAGCCCTAGAGAGTTGGAGGCAAGAAGATCAGGGGTTCAAGGTCATCCTCAGTTAAGAAGCAAGTTCAAGGCGAGTCTAGGTTAGAGGAAACCCTCATTAAAGCAACCTGTCTCAACATAAGCAACTGTCTAAATATATGTCCATTTTAAGGGTTCTGGAGTTTTACAGGAGATAGAAGAGGATAGAGTCTCATGTTTTTGGGTTGGGGAGGAGGAGAAATGTTAAATACATACAGTTTTCAGTGCACACAATAAGCATAATTGAAAGACAAATTAAACTAGGGGGCAAGCAATTAAATAATGTTATGAGGGAAAAGAAAAACTCCCAAGAGACCCAAATAAACAGAATAGAGCCTTCATTAGCCACTGGGGAAACTGTCCCAAGCAGATTAGTGAGAAGCAGCCTTGACCCCAGTTGTAGTTTTTAGGGGGAGAAAATTCACTGATAATGCTTACAGAAAGGCAGCGCTGGCTATCAGCAACAAGCAAGCCTCATTTACAGAAGTGGAGAGGTAAGGTTAAGTGGTTGGGCAGTCAACCCTTAGCTCAGAATCATTCATATAGGAATTTAGGACTGATTCAGAGACCAGTTTTACTCAAGATAGTTTTAGCATTTATTCTTAGGAATACTTTTATGAGATGGCATAACTGTTGTTCATTAGCCTACTACATTAACACCTGCAAAGGAATAAAAATAAATATATCAGCCTACAAATAGGTGTCAAGTGATGAGTTCTATTTCACACTAAAAATGGGCTAGCAAGATGGAGAAGGTGCTTTGTTACAAACCTGGTAATCTAAGTAAGTCTGACTCTGGAACCCGCATTGGAAAAGTTGAAAGCCGACTCCCCCAAGTTGCACACACACACACACACACACACACACACACACACCCCTATAGCCATACACACAAATAAATAATAAATGTAAAAACAAATAAATAAATTTTGTTGCTAAGAATGCCTAATTCTCATATGTAAAATGGAACTTTCTCTCTTTTTGTCTTACCAAGGGTGCCTTAGTTGCATACCTTAATTTTTATTGTTGTTTTGTTTAGTGATGTCAGCGATCTGGGTAGTCCAGTCTGGCCTGAATTCCTGATTCTTCTGCCTCAGCCTCCCAAGTACTGGGATTATAGGGGTGTGCCACTGAACCTGTTTTGTTCAATTTGGTTTCATGAAAGAGATTTAGATGCTGTTTCTATCAAGGAACCATCTTTACACCCGTATGGTTTACAGAAGGAAGCATTTAATCTGAAGCACATGACGTTACAGCCTTGGACAAGGAAGTACATGATGTTATAGCCTTGGTCAAGTGCTTACGCTGGTTACACCTCAGTTTCCTCACTTGTTCAAAGTTGTTGTGAAGATAAATAACCCCCGAGAACTGCTTTGAAGTATGGAGAGAAACCTAAATCTACAGTGTGCCTCTACTTCTGGGTACATTCTTTCAGACATGATCTTTCAGGCCACCATTGTGTTTTGCTGTGTAGATTTCATACATCTTAATCATTTCTGCTCTTCCGTTATCATTTTTTAAATTAAATTTTAATTTTTTAAACCACATTCGAAACAGTTATTTATTCAGTAATCCTATACTTCAGGCTGCTTTTGGCTCTTGAATCCAGTTTACTTGCTCCAGGATAGGGGTATGCAGTCTAATGGAGCCAACCATCACACAACAATGATGGCTATAACCACTTCATGTGCCACAGCTCCTGTTGACTCCTTAATCATTGTATTCTGGTGTTGGGACCCTACTGTCACTGTGAACTGGAGGTCTAGTACATGCACTCAGCAACAGGTAAGGGGCTTAGCCTGGAGATGGAAAGGGAAGAACAATGGAGTACCTGAATGATGGCTGGCTGCAGGACATCCTTCAGGTGCTCTGTCATTCCCTGTTCCAAGTTGAGGTCCATGCCATCGGCCACCAAGGACCCATTCACAGAGAAGGCCCATTGACCTCGAAGAGAGGTAACTGGCTCTAGATACTAAAGTACAGGGACATGCAGGCTGTGAATGTGTCAAATGAATATAAGAAAAACAAGGTTACAAGGTAGCAAATGGCAAGATCCACAAGTAAAACCTCAGAGTTTCTTCTTTCTCTTCAAATGTATACTTCTTCCCGCTTGTACCTAGTTTGCTCTGGGGATCATAGAGCTAAACAAATACTCATGCAACATAGGCAAGTAACAGAACTGCTGTTAGTAGTCACTGGCAATGGCAACTCACGCACTTTTGGATCTCTAAGGTACTCTCAGATCAGTCTTTGGGATGCTGGTTATTAGAAAAAAACAAAACAAAACTTCTTCAGAGATGATAATTACCTGATAAAACATTGGATGACCAGAATATTACTATTTTATGCGGTTCATCATGATTTCATTTTGGTACTGTGAGCAGGCTTGCAAATGCTGCATTGATTGATTAATTCATTTAGTTATCTCCCAAATGCTGTATCCTGACCCCAGTTTTTTCCCTCCCTCTTCTCTTCCCAATCTCCTCCCTCCTTCCTTCTTCCTAGATCCACTCCTCCACTGTTTCTCTTCAGAAGAGCAGGGCCTCTGGGGATATCCACCAAAAATGGCATAACGAGTAACAATAAGACCAGTAACATACCCTCATATCAAGGCTGGACGAGTGAGGCAATCTGGTAGGAGGAAAAGGGTCCCCAAAGCAGGCAAGAAGAGTCAGAGGCAACTGATGGTCCCACAAGAACACCAAGCTACCCGTTTAAATTTAGGTCCGTTCATTGACAGTTAAGTAAAATCTGGTTGTACAAATCAGCTGTTTTCACTTAGAAGTGTTGAATGTCATTTATTTTAGCAACAAGTGGAAAAAATCTATTTAAAGAATAGACTTTTAAGTCAACCTCCAACTTTCAAGTTCCTTATCAAATATTTTCACTGAAGAAATAATTCTGAAGCCTGGTGTGCTTACTTATGTCTGGTGTCCCAACCCTTAGGGGTTGGAGGAAGCAGGAGGATCAAGAGTTCCAGGTTACTCTCAACTACTTAACTAGCTCCAGGGCAGCCTGCGCTATAGAAGCCCATGCCTCAGAAAACAAAATAACCAAAATTGTCTTTAAATTAAATGTTATAAAAATAACTTAATTGGCACACGTCTTACATTCGATTTTGAAGCTATGTGGAGGCGGACTGCTAGCATTTATTTCCAAACTTTTTGTGTGTGTGTG
>JAQQSO010007236.1:0-10760 GCA_028658305.1 Pachyuromys duprasi | reverse complement strand
GGCATCTGCTTCAATCCCCTGATGCATGGAGTCTTTCAGAGGACATCTATGGTTCTCGTTCCTTCTCTTCAACTGCTTCCGATGTCAATTCTATTTGAATGAGAATTAAGCATCTTCCCTGGGGTCCTCCGTGTTATCTAGTTTCTTTAGTGCCATGGATTGTAGTATGTCTAATATCCACTTATAAGTGAGTATATTCCATGCATGTCTTTATGGTTCTGGGTTACCTCAGGATGATCTTTTCTAGTTCCATCCTTTGGCCCACAAATTTCATGATATCCTTATTTTTAATAGCTGAGTAGTAGTCCATGATGTAAATGTACCACAATTTCTGTATCCATTCCTCAGTTGAGGGACATCTAGGTAGTTTCCAGACTCTGGCTTTTATGAATAAAGCTGCTATGAACATAGCTGAGCAAATGTCCTTCTTGTATGGTGAAGCATCTTTCAGATATATGCCCAGGAGTAGTAAGGCTGGGTCTTGAGGTATGGCTGGTCCCAGTTGTCTGAGAGAGCGCCAGATTGATTTCCAGAGTGGTTGTACAGGTTTGCATTCCCACCAGCAATGGAGGAGGGTTCCTCTTTCTCCACAACCTCTCCAGCATGTGTTGTCACTTGAGTTTTTGATCTTAGCCATTCTGATGGGTGTAAGATGGAATCTCAGAGTCATTTTGATTTGTATTTCCCTGATGACTAGGGATGTTGAGCATTTCTTTAAATGTTTCTCTACCATTAGATATTCCTCTGCTGAGAATTCTCTGTTTGGTTCTGTAGCTATTTTTTAATTGGATTATTTGTTTTGTTGGTGTTTAATTTCTTGAGTTCTTTATATATACTGGATATTAGCCCTCAGTCAGATATAGGGTTGTTGAAGATCCTTTCCCAGCCTGTAGGCTGTCGGTTTGTTCTGATGACAGTGTCCTTTGCTTTACAGAAGCTTTTCAGGTTCCTGAGGTTCCATTTGTTGATAGTTGATCTGAGAGCCTGAGTTGTTGGTGTGCTGTTCAGAAAATTATGCCAATGAAATCAAGGCTCTTCCCCACTTTTTCTTCTAACAGGTTTAGTGTGTCTGGTTTTATGTTGAGGTCTTTGATCTACTTAGACTTCAGTTTGGTGCAGGGTAAAAAATATGGATCTATTTGCATTTTTCTGCATGTAGACATCCAGTTGGACCAGCACCATTTGTTGAAGATGCTTTTTTTTTTTTTTTTGGCTCCTTTGTCAAGAATCAAGTATCCGTAGATGTGTGGATTTATTTCTGGGTCTTCTATTTAATTTCATTGATCCACCAGTCTGTTTCTATGCAAATACCATGCAGTTTTTACTATTGTTGCTCTATAGTACTGTTTGAGATCAGGGATGGAGAAATCTCCAGATGATCTGTTGTTGTACAGAATCGTTTTGGCAATTCTGGGTTTTTTGTTTTTCCATATGAAGTTGAGAATTGTTCTTTCAAGGTCGGTAAAGAATTGTGTCAGTATTTTGATGGGGATTGCATTGAATATGTAGATTGCTTTTGGTAAGATGGCCATTTTTACTAAGTTGATCCTACTGATTCATGAGCATGGGAAATCTTTCCATCTTCTGATATCTTCTACAATTTCTTACTTCAAAGACTTGAAGTTTTTTCATACAAGTCTTTCATTTGCTTAGGGTAGCATCAAGATATTTTATGTGTTTTGTGTGTGTCTGTGTCTGTGTATATGTGTGTGTGTGTGTATTATTGTGAAGGGTGTTGTTTCCCTAATTTCTTTCTCAGCCCATTTGTTCTTGAGAGATGGAACAAAAACCAAAGAAATGGAAACTGGGAGAAGGAAGTATTCCTGCAGGTAGCAGAATGAGAGAGAGAGAGAGAGAGAGAGAAAGAGAGAGAGAAAGAGAAGGCAAGGTGGCTTAGTGGCTGAAGGTACTTGCCACCAAGCCTGAAAACCTGACTTGGACTCCCAGAATCTGCAAGATGGAAAGGGAGGACTCCTGAAATTTCTCCTCTGACCTCACATGTGCTCCAGGGTACAGGCACACCCACATCAACGCACAAGAAAGACAGTTTTTTAAGAAGGGTTGAAAACTGTTGTTAAATAATAAAATAAAATTTCCCGAAGAGGACGAAAGACACATGGCTTCTGAGAGCCCAACAAATTCAGTGCCAAGAAATTTCATCTTCTGTACCACACAAGGACATTCCACCGTGAAATTTATGAGTGCCAAAGAGAAAAGGAAGATCTATTTGTTCTGAGACAGTGAAGGCCAAGGATAAAGCATGAGAATTAGGTTGGTGTCACTGTGTCCACAGCAATAGTGGTGGGAATAATTGCCACTCAGGGAAACATTATTTTGAACATAGTATTCTGTACATAACCTAATACTCAGTGAAGTATAAGATTAAAACCATGACATGGTCTCACACACAAGGAGGACAATGGAAACGTCCCCAGGAGCCTTTTTAGAAAGCAGTTCCTATAGAGGCGACTAGTTAATCAGAAGAAAATGAGGACCCAGGAATAAAAGGAAAATGCAAGATCCAGTAAAATCAGGGAGAAGGACAGAAATCTCATTTTTTAAAAACCTGGGATAATAGTCTCATAGCTGCTTAGGAGGTAACAAGTCAGAATTAAAACAATAAATCAGATAGTTCTGGGAATAAGTCTTTCAGAAGTAAATTCTCATTACTAGTCAGAGTAATCCACTGGGTGCTCCATATAATATGGATTTATATGATTCTTTTGTCCGTATGGAGAAAAGAAAGACAAGCAAACCCTTCAGGGGAAAGAATTTAGAAGAAGTATGAAGCTAAACTCTGTTTTAAAGTAATTGTGAGAATAAGAGGGAGGAAAATCAACTGGCCATCATGATGGGCACATTTGCTTGCTGTGGTTCCGTTTCTGACATATGACTACATTTCCTTCTGAGTGCAAGCTGGTGTAACGTATAAATGAAATTTACCTGACTCACAACATTGTAAGCACTTTTATTTATACCCCATGCTTATTATAAAATAAGATAAAGATACAGGAAATGATGGGAGGGGTAAGATGGTGACTGAGTAAGAGGCTCCAATGATCACCTCTCCCAGAGACAAGCCAGTTTGAACAGCTAGCTATTTATACCCCAAACTACCTTCACAAGTGCTAATGTAGTCAGGTGAGAGACTACAGTGCCTGGTTTTAGTATAATTTAAAAAAAAAAAAAAAACAACTTCCTCTATTCGGGGAAGCTCCTCTTCTTTGACTGAGTGAGCACAGTATCGAAAGGGACACACATGGATCAGTGAGGTTAGGAAGGGGACACCCACCTAGCCAGCCAGATCAGCTGAATCAACCCTGGCGATCAATGGGGTGACAGATATCGTAGCCAGATCACCCTCACATTGGCTCAAGAGATTAAGAGCACTATCTGCTCTTCCAAAGGTCCTGAGTTCAATTCCCAGCACCCACATGGTAGCTCACAACCATTTAGAATGAGATCTCGTGCCCTCTTCTGGTGTACATGCAGGCAGAATACTGTATAAATAATAAATAAACACATCTTTCAAAAGAAGAAGAAGAAGAAGAAGAAGAAGAAGAAGCAAGGCATTGAAGAACACAAGAAGGCAAGCCTTGCCTCTCCAACCCCTAACTAAACAACCCAGCATGCAACGAGAAACTTCCTCAGCACTTCGGGCCAGGCTAGCGAATGTGAAGCCAGGGGCCAGGAAGAGTCTCACAGGAGCGAGGACCAGGTGCCAGCCACAGACTGTGCTGCGGGACTGCATTAGCTGGGCAGCTAGCTTCCTCAGATTGCCTTCTAGCCCTCACTGGCAGCAGAACGGGGGCAGTCGGTGAGAGCCAGCACTGTCTTCCTCAGGAAGTGTGGACTCACATGTGGCAAAGTTTTGCAGCACTCCTGACCACAACCATGGCACACACAAGACACATGGCCAATCCCTTCAGTGTGAGTCTCTCAGAGCCAGGCTGAATCCTCGCCATCTAACCACAGGTCCTATACGATAGATGAGCGATTTGGACACGCCCCGATCCCTGGGAGAGGATGAAGAGGGTAAATATCACTTCTAGGTTCTCCTTCAGTTTTGAAGATCTGGGATATGTCTGGGCTTAGATGATCTGCTGGCGCTGAGACACTGACATCACACCGTGGGCAGACCCGCAGCAGAACCGGCCTGAGGGTCAGAGGCTGCCATCTAAAGACAGGATCAGACACAGTAAAGAACCTCTTGAAATCCCATAAAGCAGGGCATAAAAGAGCTAAGTTGCAAAAAATGGAAAAAAATCACCAGTTCCTTGATCCTGAAACAATATTGCATACTAACAAGAATCAAGAACTTTCTGGGAAACGTGATCCTACCTGTCAAAATAAGGTAAGGGAGAATAAACTGCAGCTCTCTCGTGGGACACTTTTGAAGTTCAACAGTTTTTCTCAGGAAATTCGATGAACCTCAGGAAAACTTGGAGATATGACTTGAAACCACAACAGAGAAATTAACAGAGAGACTGAAACATTTTTTTTAATTAAACAGAAATCCTTAAGGCAAAACTACACAGAACAGAATTAAAGCCTGATAGACCGTCCGTGGGATGTCGCACAGAAAAAAGATCCAGTGATCCAAAAACAGGTTATGTGAAAATATAAAGCTTGGGTGTTTGAGAGGACACAGTGGGAAAAGTATTTGCCACCAAGTCTGGTGAGCTAAGGTTAACCCCTGGGACCCATATGGTAGAAGGAGAGACCGGACTCCTGAGAGCCGCCCTCTGCCCAGCGAGCAAACCAACACATACATATACATAAATTTTTAAAATGTAATTTTTAAAGACAAATTACACAGCTGTAATGACTGGCTTCCCAAACTGCAGTCTACATATTTATGTTTATGTCCCTGGGTTAGTCGCTGCTCTCAGCTTTGGCCAGGAAGCTCCTTCCTTCCGTAGGCCACAGTGAACTCAGAGGCTTTTCAGTGGTCCAAGTGCTGAGAGTAAGTGACTGCTCGCTGCCAGCCCTGAGTGAGTCGTCTGTGTCAGCCTCTCGAGGCGGAGAGTGAATGGAAAGTGTGAGAGGCAGAGGAGAAGATGCGGTGCTGAGGAACCAGCTTCCAGGCCTCACGTGGCCATCTCAGGCTGACCCCTCAGTGTTGTAGTTACCTGCGAGGGAGGGGCTGTCAGCAGTCCTTGCGGAGCGATGACACAGGCGGTTAAGAGGAAGACGAGAGATTGTCTTCAGTGGTGTAGATACTAGAAGTGCTGTGATCATGGAAGCAACCCTAATAAAACTCATTGATTTACAAAAAAAAGCAAAGCAAAGAAAAGAAAGACACGGGTCTTCTAAATGTGACAAGGCTCTTACACTCAGTAATGCACAGCAGCTGCTGTTACCTCCCCCAAGAAATGTACAAGACCAAGCTAAGACAGCAGTCCATCCTGGAAGGAGGGGGCATGGGGGCCGCCACCTGATTCGCTGAGCTACTAGCGTTGTGGGTACTAGCGGAGGGAGTCCTTTTCTCAAGAAATGGGTTCCCTCTCATGTCCAGGGGACGGCCCCACAGCCACCCATGCATGCGCAGCACTAATTGTATTCGGTGGGCTTTTAAAACAAAGAAGGTATGTGCAAAAAGTCGGGGATAAGGATGGGGGCCAGATCTCAGAAGAGCTGGAAGAGAGAGTAGGGGAAAATATGATAAAAATATATCCATGTGTGAGATTGTCAAGGAATAATTTTAAAATATTATATTAAAAATGTACATTTAGAAAGCCATGGAAGTAGAAAGGAGGAAAGGGATTGCAGGGAGAGGTGAGCAAACTCACCGTGTGCATCATGAAATGCCGTAGTGAAACCTGTCATTTTTTTAACGATTTATTTATTATTTGTATATTATTCTGTCTACATATGTGCCTGCATGCTAGAAGAATGCACAAGATCTCATTACAGATGGTTGTGAGCTACCATGTGGTTGCTGGGAATTGAACCCAGGACCTTTGGAAGAACAGCCAGTGCTCTTAACCTCTGAGCCATCTTTTCAGCACCCGGAAGAAATCTTATGGACACATTGGCAAACATTACAGAAGTAAATATTTGAATTATTGAGCCTAAATAAGAACCAGAAAATGCCAAAGATGCAGAAATTTAATCAAAGAAGGGGAAAAATAGAACAGAAAATGTCATAAATCTAGAGAAGGACAAATAAGCAGACAGACGGGCAAAAGCCACTAGACCTTATCAAGTCTATGCAAGACGCAGTCAAGCTCTAAAGGACAACGCTCTGGGGGAAACAAACAGCACATCAGTCTCCCCGGTCACTTGACAACCGACTTCTCAGCGTTAGCCCGGGAGAGGCTGCATTGTCATAACACTCAAGTCGGGGGACCCTGCCAACGAGAATGCTGTGCACAAAGCTATCCTTTACAACAAAACTCAGACAAAACTCAGAGCATTTCCGCTAGACCTACCCAACAGCAAAAGTTAAGCCCTTTAAACTGTAAGAGCTATTTAAAAATAAGAAAACCCTGGCAGCAGCTCTCTCTGTAGGCAGCGTGGCGGCCTCCCACTTGACTCCCGAGGCGCTGACACTGAGCTAGTTCTCTCAACAGATTTTGTGGGAGATTATGCCAGTTCTAGGGATTCTGACTGACAGTACCTTCAGTATTCTTCGGGGAAGAATTCAAAAGAAACAGAGGTGTCACAGAAGAGGATACAATCCGAACGATGCTTACCTAAGGCAATATGCAGCTAGAGGAGTTAGAAAGAACACTTGCTTTAGCAAAACCTTAACAGAAAGATTTTCACATCTCCACGCATTTTGCACAGGCTCGAAAGCCACTGTCACAAAGCACAGTAACAAATGAAGGGCTGATCACTCCAGTCAAGAGTGCAGGTCAAGGTGTCAATATTTCTACTACAGCGGCTGTAATTAAAAGATGAACTAATGTGAAGATGAAACGTGGAAACACACTTCTCATGGGAAGGTAAAATTGATGCCTAATGATATTCTGCTATACTCATAGATTGGTGCGTAGCCCAGTTGTCTTCAGAGAGGCGTCACCCAGCAACTGACAGGGGCAGGTGCAGAAATCTACAGCCAAACACTAGGCAGAGTTCGGGGACTCCTACTGAAGAAAGAGAGGAAGGGTTGTAGGACCCAGAGGGGTCAAGGACACCACAAGAAAACACACAGAATCAACTAACCTGGGCTCACCGAGACTGAGCCGCAGCTAAGGACACTGCATGGGACTGGCCGAGGCCCTCTGCATGTATGTTACAGTTGTTTGGCTTGGGCTTCTTATGGAACCACCAACAGGGACAACAGAGGCTGTCCCTGACTCTCTTCCCAGCTTGTGGGACCTTTTCCCTCATACTGGGTCATCTCTTCCAGCCTTAATATGAGGGGAGGTGCCTAGTCTTCCTGCAACATGACATGCAGTGTTTGGTTGATTTCCGTGGGAGGCCTGCTCTTTTCTGAGGAGAAACAGAGGAGGGGTTGAGGTGGCAAGCAGAGGGGAGGTAAGGAGAGGGACTAGGAAGAGAGGAGAGAGAAGAAACTGTAGTCTAACGTCAATAAATAATGATAATAATAATTTTAAATGAATTGAAAAATTAAAAATAAAACAAAAGCAATTGTAAAAGGCAGGGAGTTCATAAACTAACAAAGGCATTAATTTAATAAGAACAACAACTCTTATCTGCATACCGACTATTAGAACATCCAGATATATAAGGCAAATGTCAATAGAACTACAAGGAAAGATGGGCTCCAATCGATAACAGTAGAGGACCACAGCACCTCACTTCTAATAGTGCATAGAAAAAGAAAATAAAAAGAACAGGAGAGTCAGATTTCACCCTGGGATGAATGGAACTAACAAACATCTAATGGGCAGTCCAACAACTACTGCACAATATGCATTCTTCTAACTAACACTCTCCAGGAATAGTCTTCAGAACTATCCAGATCCCATGACAGACCACAAAGAAGTCTCACCATTTTTCAGAATCTGACATGGGAGGCTGAGGAAAGCCGTTAAGCGTGTGCGCTGCTCCTGCCGAGGACGCGACTTCAGCTCTTAGCACTCACACACAGGGGATCAAGGCCACCGGTAGCTCCAGCTCCTGGGAGCCCAGGGCCCTCTTCCTGCATCCATTGGCAACTGCAGTCATGTGCACAAACTCCAACACACACACACTTTAAAATAAAAGAAATATTAATTGAAAGTGTCTTTTTTGAAATATTAATTGAAAGTATCTTTTTTAAGCATAATGCCATAAAACTAAAAATCAATGACAAAAAAAGAAAAGCTTTAGAAACTACATAAACACGTGGAAATTAATCAACTTGCTCTTAAACACCAATAGACTCGAAGAAGAAAACCAAAAGGTGATTTAAATTTGGGGGGAGGGGCATTGATATGGTTCGGCAAGTTAAGGCACTTCCCATTAAGCCTAAAAACCTGAGTTCAATACTCAGAACCTGCACCGCAGAACTGACTCTCCAAAGCTGTCTTCTGACCTGTACCCCTGAGCAAGCCAAAGCATTTACATGCTCTCAAACACAGGCACACACACACACATGCACACAAGTAACATATACCACAAATGTTTTTAAAAGCCCTAAAAACATATATATGTGTATGTATGTATATGTATACATATGAGAAACACTAAATGGACTAAGTAAGCTGTGTGCAAATGTAATATTAGGAAAAAAGAAGCCATGAATTTAGGGGGTGGGATATGGGAGGAGTTGGAAGGAAGAGAGAGAAGGGAAATTATGTAAATACACTATTCATGTGTGTGATTCTCAAAAATTTAAATTTATAATATTAAAAAATTTTAAAACAATGAAACTAGAGACAATATAAAAACCTTAAACACAGAAAAAGAAGTAATGAGAGAGAACTTTATAGCACTCAACACCTACAGGGGAAAAATGCTTTCAAATAAGTCACCTACTGCTACACAGCAAGAAACTGGGGACCAAAAAACTAAAAACAAATCAAATCCAAAATTAGTATAAAGCTGTACCTCACTGTTATTAGAACAGAAATACATGAAACGGACTGAAAAACTGATACAAAACATCAACAAAGATAGACAATAATGGCAAACCCATAGTCAGACTAAGAACAGCAAAGACAGAAATAAAATTAGAGATGAGAAGAGTGACTAATGGTTACCATGACAAAAATACAAAAGATCATTACAGGTTATTATTAACTACACGCTAACAAACATGGCAACCTCGAAGAAATGGAAAAATTCTTGAATTCGTACATCTTACCAAGACTGAGTCATAATGACATGACAAACTTGACCAGGCCAAACCACAAGTAACAAGATCCAATCAGTCATAAACTCTTCCACTGAAGAAAAGCCCAGAACCAGAATCCTACCAAACCCTTAAAGAATTCTAATGCCATTTTCAATACATTGTTTTTACTTATTCTTTGAGAATTTCATAATGTATGAAATGTATTTTGATCATATTTATCCCTTTATCCCCTATTCGATTCCTCTTAAATTATTCTTAAAAAGAAAAATAAAGAGAATAAATTCTCTCAAATGCATTCCTTAAGACCAGTGTTAGCCAAACCATTAGTGTGAAGATACAGCCTGCAGAATACATAGAAACTCAAAATCTCAATAGCACGTAAACTTACTGGAAGAAGATACTTAAAAAGCTCGAAGCTGGAGTTTGCGTGTCTTTAACATAATGATGAATATTTGTAAAGACACACACTGTGATGGTTTGAATAAGAACAATCCCCATAGCTCCATGTAGTTAGATTCTTAGTCACCCAGTAGTGGGACCATTGGAAAGGTTTAAAAGAATTAGACCAAGCCCTGTGTTTCTCTCAGCCTACGGGTCAGGATGCCACACTCAGCTGTGGCTGCAGATCCACATGTGCCACCAACGGTCCCCACCTTGACGATAATAGACTCACCCCTGAAACTGTAAGCAAGAAACCTCCAATCAAAGCTTTCCTTAATAAGAGCTGCCTTGATCGTGGCGTCTCTTCACAGCAATAGAACTGTGGCGAGAACAGAAGTTGGTACCAAGGAGAAGAGTTCTGCCTTGATAGGCCTGAGCACCCTTCTGTTTAGAGGAACATGCAAGACTTTGGGACTAGAAAAGCACTTGGAAGCTTTTAGCACGGTTTAATGGGCCATTCTAGCAGGAGTATGGAAGAAAGTAGTAAAGAGAATGGTTAAATTATAACAGCCCAGCTCAAGAAACTTCAGAAAGAAATATATTAAGCCCTCAGGAAGCTCTTCTTATGATATTTTGGCAAAGATTCTGCCTGCTTTTTGCCCTTGTCCTAAAAAATCTGCCTGAAGCTAATTTTAAAAGTTTTGGATTAATGACATTGGAAGAGGAGATTTTTGAGATAACCTAGTATTGATGCTGACATGTGGTTGTTAGTAATCATGTTTATACAGATCTATAATGAAAAAGCTGGACAAACAGCAACACAAAATGAACAGCTTAAAGAGAAAAGGAGCACCAGGCAAGGTGATGTTGGAGCCAAGTCTGTGCTCAAGGAGATAAAAAATTTAAAAACCCCACCCCATTGACTCTTCCAACTTGGGAAAGGGAATTAATGAAAAGGTTAATTAATGAAGGAAACCATCAACAACAGAAAGCTGGTGCAAATATAACTCAAGGAAGGGGCCAGGTTCCAGCTCCAGCAAGCAACAGAACTTGGCAGTTTTGGCCATGTGGTTCTGGCTTGAGAGTCAAGGATACAAGAAAGAGGCTACAGAATCTCCCTCACAGCTAA
>JAQQSO010007235.1:0-10760 GCA_028658305.1 Pachyuromys duprasi | reverse complement strand
TATGCCTGGGATGCAAAGTACCTAACCTGTGATTGATATAAAAATAAATTAATTAATTAAAAAAAAGAAAAACATTTTGTTTGTTTTTGTTTTGTTTTTTGTTTTTTTATTTTATTTATTTTTATCTCAATCACAGGTTAGGTACTTTGAATCCCAGGCGTATACCCCTCCCTCATTCCCTCCTACCCTCCCACTCCCTCCCTCATCTTCCTCCTCCCAGCCCCCTCCAAGTCCACCAACAGAGGAGGACCTCCTCCCCTTCTATCCAACCCCAGCTCATCCTGACTCCTCAGGGCTGGCTGCAATGTCCTCCCCTGGGATCTAGCCAGTCTGTCACCCCCCCCCCCCAAAAAAAAGAAAAACATTTTGTATTTTGGTGAAAGACACAGAACATAAAGCTTAACCCCAGTTTAACACATACACACACAATCACAGACACATACATACATACATACATACATATATATACACACACACATACATAGTATATATATATATATAATCAATAATAAAAAAGAACAGGTTATGAATTCAACAGGGAGGGGGAACATGAAAAAATCGGGGAAGAGAAATGGGTGGAAATTAAATGAATGCAAGATTCATGTATGAACTCAAAAACTTTAAAAAAACTAGTTGAAAATTATGAAAAAAATATCTTGTTATGACTATTTTCAAAATTCAGATGACTGGGCTCATCACATATGTGAAACCAACTCCATTCATCCCAAGACCTTTTACATCACTGTGCGCATTAGCAGGCTATCCCCGCATCCCCACCTGAGGTCCAGCATTTGTGGACCTCAGGATTTGAATACGATGGACATTTCTCAAGAACAGGATTGGTTTTACTTTTGTGACTTTCTATGTTCTCATTGCATAGTAATTTTTCATTCCTGAGCCAACAGTCAAGAAAACTGAAAATAAGTGTCCACACAAAAGCCGACGTGTCAGTATTCATCAATACTGTTCACAACAGTCATGATGGTAACAAAAAACCTTCTGGTGACAGATGAGTGAAGAAGAGAAAATGGACATGGTAAACCTAGCATGGAGAGCCTGGGAGATGGCTCAGCAAGAGTGCCTGCTGCAAGCCTGACAACTTGAGTTCCATGTCCTGAAAGCCCACATGGTGGAAGGAGAGAAACTCCTACAAGCTGCCTTCTGACTGACACATGAGTGCTCACGCCTTCCCTCCCATAAGTAAACAAATAACTGTAAAAACAAAATCGGGTTAGGTGTGGAAGTTCATACCTATGACCCCATGGGAGTCTGAGACAGGAGGATTTTCAAATCTAGACTAGCCTGAGACTATACATGGAGACCTTGCCAAGAAATAGTATAGAATTAGAAAACAAAACCAACCAAACAAAACATCTGCATACTCCCCAGCCATAGGGCAAAGTACATCTAGTTGCTAGGACACGTGAACTCTCAAGTATTACTTGAAGCAAACTTTCACATAATAAATTTCTCACACATTAAGGATGTCTTTCTCCTTTACTTAGGGCATTGGATAGGCACCGCCTGGTAGGTTTAAAGATTCTCTGGTTGCTTGTTATGAGCCTTTGTTCCTCCTGCTCTCCCCCACTCTCATAAACCTCCTCAGGAGGCTGAGTCCCCATATCAGTGCCATACTAAACTACCCGAGAGGGAGAAATTAGGAAAGGCAATTTGCCTTACTTAGATATGGGACTCAGCAGATGCATAATTTCTCTGGGGCCAGTTCTGTTTACAAAGTGATGTATCAAGACTAGGAGACCAAAAGTTCCTTACAAGCTTTGTGATGCTGGGACAAAGGGATAAAAGAAGAAACAGCTAGCTCGGACGGTTCTAGAACCAGCATGGGTTTCTGCAGACTCCATTGCTGGTGTGAGATTGAGTGCTTTGTGGGTAATGGGCCAGCACCCTGCAGGGGACAGGCTCTCAGGAGGACTGCTCATCTGCTCAGTGTGCAGGTGTAGACTCTGGGTGCAATGGGTGGCCCTCAGAAGTAGCATAAACATTGAGGGGTTGGAGGGTTCCTAAACAGCAAATGTAAACACCAGGGGTTGCAGGAGGCCCCTGAAGAGCAGGTATTCGTGAATGATGGCTGGCCATGCCCCTCAGACAGAGATGCAGCCATTCCAGGGATGTAGGGAGTGTCTGCTCCAACCCAGGGCACAGAAGCAGGTGGGCATAGGAGGTTTGGCCCATCAGGAAGGCTGCTGCTCGGGGCATAGTGATGCTGTCTAGGAGTGAAGGTACAGTAGGGAGATATTTCTGGGCTCTGGCGGTTGTTGTGAGCCAGAGGATAGAAACAAAGCAAGGCTCAGCTAAATACTCTACTCCTCCCATGGAGTTCACTGCAGGGAGGTGGTGCCTGGTTGATGTTTAATTTGCCCTTCCCTCCTCAGTGCATCCCATAATAACTATGGTGGGCAGCCATGTGTGTTGTATCAAGAGCAAAGCAAATGAGGAGCTCTTTGACTTGAGAAGGAACCGGAACTATTCTGGAAGAAAGCACAGTGGGCAGACCATATGGACACATGACAGGAAACTAAAGGAGACTTGTTCTTCCCTGAAGACAAGGCTCCCTGTTCTCCCAGGCGAGGAGGGACAGAACAGGCTGTGCATGCACATGGGAGACCAGCAAGATGAGCAGACATGAAAGAGGAAGGATTCTGTGAACTCAGCGAGATGCTAGGATCCCCGAGAGGGAAAGCTCCTTTTCCATGGGATCCGTTTTTTCTACAGTTTTTTCTCACAAGAAGAGGAGGCTGGGATTGTGGGATTGTGGCAGGGCAGAGGAAGAAAGGAAACTTGAAGGATAAAACTTTAAGCCAATAGGATTACCACTTCACAGACTCCCATCATGTTTTTGCCTTTAGGCCTCTCCTTCTGGGCACTGCAGCCCAGCAGGGAAACTGTATGTTGTATCACCACAACTTTGCTTTGGTTTGTTTTTCTTTGGCTTTTCCCAATGAGTAAAGTAAATACTGAAAAATGTGGGAAAACTACAAAGGTGGCAAAATTCTTCAGCCCACAGAAACGACTAGGTGCTAGGTTTCTTGTAGTTGCTTACTGCAGGGTAGATGAGGACTTATTTACAGGATCATGGCTGACACAGGGGCAGCTGCATGCAAAGCCCACCCCAGATATAATGAAGATTCATGGGAATTCCCAGAATCACCTTGCACAACTCAGGCAGCTCAATGGACTGGGAGCATCTTCTCCCCAGCCATCTTTATTTTCCCCTCCCCCATCACTGTGAGAGCTAGCTTTCATGTCAACTTCACATCACATAGAATCACTTGGGAAGAGAATCTCAGTGGGGAATTGTCTTCATTATGCTGGCCTTAAATGATGTGGAAAGAACCATCTTGAATGTGGAAAGTGGCTATCAGGTGGTCCAGACAAAAGAACCTGTACAAAGAAAATCTTTTGTTTTTCTGTTCTCTTGGTCTGAAGCTAGATGCCACATTCACCTATGTTACTGCTGCTTTCTGGGGCATGGTTCCTTGGGTATAAAATTGTGTTTTTCATGGTCAAATAGATAGACAAATAGATGATTGGGATGGATAGATAGATAGAAGATAGATAGATAAATAGACAGAGATGATAGATGATAACTGATAGATCAATTGACTGATCAATTTATGTATTATCTGAAGACTTCATATGTTAACCTGGCCTACTGTGAGTTGTACTATACAACAATAAAGGACCCAGGCCAAGGTCACAGGTCTCTTGTTGCTCAGTCACACACAGTGTCCTTGAAAAAACTCAAGCAAGCAGCTTTGCTGACTCTCAGGAGCTAGATTTGACAAGCCAGTCACTGTAAGTCATCAGAAAATGACAGTGAGCGAAAGGGCTTATATTAAATTCTCACAGGCCTAATATTGTAAAAACAGTTTAATCCTCTAGATAGAGACGTGGCCTGGAATAATCTTCACAAAATGAAAGTGTCTTTTCAAGAATTCTGGTCTGTCATTTCCAATAATAAATAATGTGATAAAGTTAAATTCCTCTTTTGAGTATTTCATGCTAATTTCTATGCAAAATCCAGATCTAATGGTTTGTGAACAGCAAAGTCTTAAAAATAGAAAGTTCTGCCAGCTTAATACTGAATATTAGAATGTATTGAGTGCTCTCTGATTAATTTTTACAATGTCAGTTTAAGGTCTTAGTTGAATTCATTCATTCATTTATTCATTCTTTTACTATCATTCCCGGAAGTTGTATTGCATTCAAATTTAAAACAAAACCAAATACACACATTTTTTGTTGTTGTTTTGAAAATGAGCGGTTCTCATTATGCAAAGGGAAAAAAAAAAGTTATGTTGCTTCTTTCCTCAAACAGAATTTCATGATCACTCTCTGAGGTCCTGCAACTACTGCCTGACTATGATTGTGGGCAGCCTTGCTATGCAGGGTGGGAGCTCCACCCAGGCCTGCAGCCTGCAGCCAGAGGGCACCAGGGATGCACCACGGGCTGATGGTCTCAGCCTACCTTCATTAGACAACCAATGGGTGTGGGACACGTTATATACACGCTTCATTGCAACAGCACATGTATAAAGTCATTTTGATAAGCCCTGTTCACAGAACAGTAAGATTGCCTTTGAAGCTCAGTGACACTTTAGACTCTCCAGGAAAGGTGACTGCTACAACTAGACTTGATCCCGGGGGGCGGGGGGGTAATGAGACAAAGTCCAAGATTTCCGCTAAGCACAGTACTCGTTCACCTATGAGCATGAGACAGCATCCTGCAAGCTATTTCCCTTCTTGAAAACTTGGGTGGGGTCGTTAAGAAGGAAGGTCTGTGCTTCCGCTGTGATAACATCCAGAGAACCTCACTAGGCACCTGTTGTGAGCCCAGGCTTTCACAGCAGAGCTAGAGTTCAAAGAGCAGATAGCAGTGATGGATCTGACCAGACAGACATAGAGCACCGTAGGCTCCCAGGAGGGAGAAGGTCACAGTGCGGGAGCAGAGAGTCGCTAGAGTATGCCATGCGGGGATGTAGCAGATGGATGCAGACAAGCAAGCATCCACAGAGACCATGAGCAAAAAGTCTCCTAGGGAGAGATACTTGTGTAAAGAGATAAAGGATGTAAAGACGTTAGTATGCCTTCATTTAAAAAATTATTAAAGTATGGCTATCCAAAGGTCAAAAAGTCTAAATTCATTGATTTTTGTTGCTAGTTGGATCACAGTGGATAAATAGCAATTTTATTTATTACATATTATCTATACTGACTATTATGTATATAATTATCATGTACTTATGACTATGATCTACCTTAAATGTTGATATTTCAATAGTTAGGGTTGAAATTATTTTCGCCAGGAAGACAGCAATTCACGGAAAGGCTCAAAGCATTGTGTTAGGTAGAGAAGTGCCACACGAGTTGCTTTGCTGTGTTTATCACTAGGCACAGGGTTGGCAGAGGTGGGATCCATTGCGAGTGCTAAGGAGAAATGAGCCACACACATCCCACTGCTCTGGGGACCCTGTGAGTTAGCCACCACTGCACAGCAAGTGTCTCTCACTCTAAGAAACTGGAGCAACAGCTGTTAGTTAGCCCAAGCCTGTGGATTTGTGTCTGGCCCAGGGCTCCACTGAGCCCACTGAAGATGGCTCTGTTGCACATAGCCAGTCTCTAGTCTAGATCTGCTCAACATGTCCTAGCCTAAGCAAAGCTAAAAAGCCAACATCCACCACAGACACATGTCCCATGCTGACAGTGTAGACTTGAGGTGACTAAAGGGTGGGCGGGCCTTCACTTCTGATGCTGTGCCATCAGCCAAATCCTAAGTGAATGTCCAGGAAGTGCAGTGTGTAAAGTGAGGCCATGGTGGACATGGCACTTAAGGGTAAGTGTTCAGATGCCATGTGGCAACTACCACAACCTTGGGATTATGAATCTGGCTATAGAATCTTGTCTTCTGTCAGTGTAGTTAGCTTTATGATTAACTGTATTTACTACTGTTGTTTACTTGTGAGTTATAAGAGTTTATTAGAATTCAGACACTCTCCTTTATTGTTTAACATGAGCATCCATGTGCAACAAACACTAAAAAATCAGCTTTCTTGAAGGCCTGAGGACTCTAGGATTATATCTACTGGGTACCTTTATTATATCCATTAGTTAATCTAGTTAGTTCACATATGAGAATCATTCTTTTAGAATTAATGGTGTCTTCTTTTCCAGAGAATACAAAATTTCTCAATGTCCCTTTGCTGAGAAGTAAGATTGTTTGTTATGTAAGGCTGGGAATCTGAACGCTTTGGAGGAAATTTTTCCTGACATTTCCACACACAAACAAGGCTTTGGTTCTGCAATTGGAGGTTATCATAATAAAAGAATGTGCATATACACATACACAGTGGAATTCTAGTCAAATGTGAGAAAAAGAAAATCATGAAATATTCAGGTAAATGAATGGAACCAAAGGATATTATATTGAACGGAGCAACCAGGCCCAGACACACAAATGCCTTGTGTTATCTCATATGTGTGGATCCTAGCTCTGAATCTTTTGATGTGACAATATAACCTGGAGTAACTTCAGAAGACAGGAAATTAAAAGGGGACCGTGAGTTGAGGGGGATGCACTCCGAGAGGGAGGTGGTACGGCACAGTTGGTACCTAGAGAGGAAGGAGAAAGCAGTGCAGAGGATGTAATTCAGGAGTAAGCAGAAATAACAATACTGCCATTGGCCAAAAAAAAATGCCTCATGGAAACTACTTAATAAGCTTAGTTAGCTTGTAGAATATACATGTGTGCACATACATATATATTTCAATTGAGTTATGCTACATGGGATGATATGCTTTCCTCAAGGAGCCACAGGTTATCTAACAAAACCCCCAAATGGCTAGCATGGGAAATCTTTCTGACAGTTCTCAGTCACGGGGCTCTAGGAGATACTCAAGATAACATTGACTATTGCCATTGCACTTAGTTGCCTATTAGACCTTTCTGATGAAGATACCACACACTTCAGACAGCAGACTTGAAGGAATCAAGCTGGGATTGACCTGGAAATGTCCTCTTTGAGCACTGGACCTCGTAATAGCAGAAAGTGCAATGCAAGCAGCTAAGGGAGGGACACCATCAGAATCTGTAAAGTGTGATAGGCCAGTCCAACGAGATGTGTGCAACAGTGGCATCAGCAGCTTTCTAACTGTTCTTCTGGCCCACTCGGTGAAAGCCAATTCATGTCTGCTACAATAAGCTTAGCCAGCTACCTGTGACTGGAGAAGCCATGGACCTAAAAGGAGAGCTCACTGCTGCCCCTTTCCTGTATCAATATAGCTTCTGAGTGTATCTAAATACTTACCATGTCCACAGCAAGGCGGAGTTCTCACTCTCCTCAGCATTGTTTTCAGGGGCATCTTCTGTTTATTCTTTGATAGGTTAGGCATATGTGCAATGTATCTTAATCATACTTACCCCTAACTTCTTCCCCTTACTACCCCTGGATACACACACCCCAACACATTTATCTGTAGCCCACTGAGACCATTTAGTTCTACAGAAATGTTGACCTGTCTTGTTGGCTTGAGCTCATGCAGATGAGCTTCAATACAGTGAGATAATTAATACAATGTCCATGTTATATTCGTATAGGATTTCTCAGCACCTTCCTGCTCCTGTAACTTCTCTCTAAGCCTTGTGCATGTGGTAGAAGCTGCTACGTCAATCTCGTTTAAGGCTGAGCGTCTATCACCTTCTCTCAGCACTTTGACCAGGGTTGAGTTTTGGCACTGACTTTCTGCTACAGAAAGGAGTTTCTCTGGCCAAGGTTGACAGTAGCACAGATCTCTGGATTTAGAACCAGAATTTCAGAAGAGAGTAGATTTAAAGATATGGAAGTAGGAGGTTCTTACCGAGGGCCTAAAGCCTCTTCAGCCACCAGCTCTTGCCATGTGTACAATATCAGACACGAAGTTTCTTCTGTGGAGCAGGCCTCAAATCCAACCGAAAGTAGTTGGTCACCACTACAGTCCTAATGTTACTATTATAATAATGGATATACCTCGCCCGGCAGGTTGCTGTTGTAGCATCCAGGACTTACAGCCAGAAAATTACAACCATCACTTTTCTCCCCAGCAGCCTGAGTAGTCCCTTTTAGCACTATGAAAGATAGCCTTCCTCTAGGTACAGTGGGAAAACAAGAGTGATAGAAATAAATTGTTTTGTTTTGGGTGCCTTGGGGTCTCCCCACGCAATAACTTATAGATACTTAATCTCATCCCTGCAGGTAAGATAGAAAGGGAGAAATTCTTATGTGTTCTCTATAGAGACTACATGATCATGAAAAATAAAGGACTCCATAAAATTGCTTCCAGAGTTCTGAGACTCTCAATCACCATTTTTTGGAAAAGGTTTAACTGTATGTATTTGTTTTTGGTTAATGCCACTGCTTAGATTCTAGACAGTTTCTTGGATTATAATCTACATTAAGATTTTCATGTTTTTCTTTAGTCCTTCTGAATGATACTTCCTTTCATTCTTCTGCTGCTGAGGTGTGTTCAGTCTTGAGCTAGAGATAGATTAAAACAGAGGGAGATAACCCTCCTATGTTTGTGCAGTTCAGAATTAAAATCAGAATTAAATCCTTTCCTTGATCCCATTTCATCCGCTGTCATTTTATTGGCAATACCATGTTAAATAGATGAAGTCATGTGCTTTTGGAATGAGCCCTGAGAGTTGTCATGTGGTCTCTGGATATAGCATGACAATGCTTGCTGCCAGCCTCTGCTGGAAGCTGGATGTGTGTCCAGACATAGCAGGAGGACACTTGTCCCTATGTTCAGGAGCAAAGCCACTGAAGCCTGATG
This sequence comes from Pachyuromys duprasi, assembly GCA_028658305.1. NCBI lineage: Eukaryota > Metazoa > Chordata > Mammalia > Rodentia > Muridae > Pachyuromys > Pachyuromys duprasi. The sequence goes on along the minus strand of JAQQSO010007235.1, from coordinate 1,931 downwards.
CCCAGTGTAGCCTCATCAGTTCACAGCGCTTCCTTTGCAGCAGCTGCAGAAAACTCTGGGTCCCTGATTCCAAAGGACCAAGGCCTTTAGGCCAACAACAGTAGTTCAAAACTCTAGGTGAGAACAAGACTGAAGCTCTGTCACGATGACAATGCCTTATGAGGCTGATGCGAGAATCCTTCTGATGAACGGTGTGAGGGAATTTAAGCCACGTTGACAAGATGAGATTACAAGTACTACAGAGAAATAGTTATAAAAACTGCATGGTATTGGCATAGAAACAGAATAATGGAAGAATGGAACCGAATAGAAGACCCAGAAATAAACCCATGTACCTATGGAAACTTGATTTTTGATAAAGAAGCCAAAATCATTCAATGGAAAAAAGACAGCATCTTCAACAAATGGTGCTGGTCCAACTGGATGTCTATATGCAGAAAAATGAAAATAGATCCATATTTATCACCCTGCACAAAACTAAAGTCCAAGTGGATCAAAGACCTCAACATTACACCAGACACATTAAATCGGTTAGAAGAAAAAGAGGGAAAGACCCTAGAACTCATTGGCACAGGAGACAACTTCCTGAACAAAACACCAATAGCACAGGCTCTAAGAGCAACAATCAAAAAATGGGACCTCATGAAACTAAAAAGCTTCTGTAAAGCAAAGGATACTGTCCTCAAAACAAAAAGAGGAGAGATCCAAGATGGCTGCCATGAGAGGTCACTGTGTCTGAGGAGTAGGACAGCAGAAACAACGCAGCTACCAGGAGACTGAACTCTGGGACCTAAAACGCCAGCATTTGTAATTGCCAGGTGAGCAGAACTCCTACGGTGAGAAAATCAAGTGGGAAAACCCTAGGGACACCCAGTTATTACCCGGAAAAATCTCCGGGTAACCAGCAGCGCACAGCTCTGATCTGAATGAGCAGCCGCGCTGGGCGCCGGCATCCACCATAATAGACTGGATCACACAGTCTCACGGGCAGTCTGAGGAGGAACCGAGTACCGTTTTCACTGACCTGCACACTGCGAACGCATATTGCACCCGGGTTCTGCTTCAACCCACGGGGGTGCAGAAGGCGCACACCAATCTCCGGATCCACCCCAGGCTGAGAGGGTCGGGGGACCTCTTTGACCAGACTGTGCACTGCGGGCACATATCGCACGCTTCTGCCAGCAAAACCTCAGTCCCTGGGCCAGTCCGCAGGCAAGTCTGGGAAAGACCTAAGTTCTGCTTCAACCCACAGGTGTGTGGCGGGCACACACCGATCGCCGGAGCCACCCCAGACTGAGAGGGTCCAGGGACCATCTTGACCAGACCACATACTGAGGGTGACCACTACACGCATCCAACAGCAGAAACCTCAGTCCTTGTGTGTGTGTCCACGGGCCAGACAAAGAACGCCTTGGGCACCATTTCAGACAGGCCTGCATTCAGCGGAGGCACACCAACCCAAACCCACTGTGTGTGCCCCAAATATCATCTCAGACCGTGGTGCACAGCCCCTGGCCCAGAAGGGGGCACCAAATCTCCATTCCAGGGGAGAGCCCTTAGCAGCAAGCCCAGGGCAGAGCGCAAAGTCCCCAGCTGACATCTCAAAAGACTGAGGAACTAAACCTCCAGACCACAGGGGTGACCAGCCTGCAGTGCTCACAGCTTCTAGCACAGAGCATGAAGCCAGGCAGACAGAGCCCACAATAGAGTTCAACTGAGACAACAACACACACTAACAAACCACCAGAAATCCCTGATCTTCTTGAAGAATACTCCTGACACAAGAGATTGACAGATTCAAACTGAAGTACAGACTTAAAGCACAAACAGCTCCCTGATTATATATAAAAAAAATGCCCAGAACTCAGCGAAAGAACTCACCCAACAAAAATCAGGACACCATGGCCCCACCAGAAACACCCAAAAGCGGT
>JAQQSO010007234.1:0-10760 GCA_028658305.1 Pachyuromys duprasi | reverse complement strand
CTCTAACCAAGCAAGTGAAAGACCTGTATGAAAAAAAAAACTTCAAATCTCTGAAGAAAGAAATTGAAGAAGATATGAGAAAGTGAAAAGACCTCCAGTGCTCATGGATTGGTAGGATTAACATAGTGGAAATGACCATATTGCCAAAAGCTATCTACAGATTCAATGCAATCCCCATTAAAATACCTTCACAATTCTTCACAGACCTTTAAAGAATAATACTGAACTTCATATGGAGAAACAAAAAACCCAGAATCTCCAAAACGATCCTGTACAACAACAGATCATCTGGAGGTATTTCCATCCCTGACCTCAAGCTGTACTACAGAACAATGGTAATAAAACCTCCACGGTATTGGCATAGAAACAGAATAGTGGATCAATGGAACCGAATAGAAGACCCAGAAATGAACTCACACCTATGGAAACTTGATTTTTGACAAAGAAGCCAAAACTATTCAATGGAAAAAAGACAGCATCTTCAACAAATGGTGGTGGTCCAACTGGATATCTGTATGCAGAAAAATGAAAATATATCCATAATTATCACCCTGCACAAAACTGAAGTCCAAGTAGATCAAAGACCTCAACATAACACCAGACACACTAAACTGGTTAGAAGAAAAGTGTGGAATACCCTAGAACTCATTGGCACAGGAGACTACTTCCTGAAAAGAACACAAACAACACAGGCTCTAAGATCAACAATCAATAAATGGGACCTCATGAAACTGAAAAGCTTCTGTAAAGCAAAAGATACTGCGATCAAAACAAAACAGCCTACAGACTGGGAAAGGACCATTACCAATCCTACTACTGACAGAGGGCTAATATCCAGTATGTATAAAGAACTCAAGAAGTTAAAAAGCCAGAAATCAAGTAATCCAATTAAAAAATGGTGTATGGAGCTAAAAAGAGAACTCACTGTGGAGGATTATGGAATGGCAGAAAAACATTTAAAGAAATGCTCAATGTCCTTAGCCATCAGGGAGATGCAAATCAAAACGACCGTGATATTTCACCTTACACCCATCAGAATGGCTAAGATCAAAAGCTCTAGTGACAATGCATGCTGGAGTGGTTATGGAGAAAGAGGAACCCTCCTCCATTTGGTGGGAATGCAAAATTGTACAACCACTCTGGGAATGAATTTGGCGCTTTCTTAGACAATTAGGAATAGTGATTCCTCGAGACCCAGCTATACCACTCTTAGGCATATATCCAAAAGATGCTCAAGTACACAACAGGGACATTTGCTCAACTATGTTCATAGTTGCTTTATTTGTAACAGCCAGAACCTGGAAACAACCCAATTGTCCCTCAGTTGAGGAATGGATACAGAAATTATGGTACTTTTACACAATGGAATACTACTCAACAATTAAAAAGGAGGAAATCATGAAATTCGCAGGCAAATGATGAGACCTGGAAACGATCATCCTAAGTGAGGTATCCCAAATCAGAAAGAAACATATGGTATATACTCACTTATATAGTCCTATAGGATAGAAGGTCATGCTGAAATCTATACACCTAGGGAAGATATACAAGAAGGAGGACCCAGGTTGGTATGATCAATGCTCGTTTAGATGAACAAATGGGATAGACATTGAATGGAGGGTAAAACAAGCAACAGGACAGGAGCATACCAAAGAGGGCCTCTGAAAGAATCAATATAGCAATGTATCAAAGCAGATATTAAGACTCACAACCAAGTCTTTGGCAGAGGGTGGGAAGTAATAATAAAAATAGGGGAAGTTAGTAAGACTTGGGGAGAACAAGAGCTCCACAAAGACCAAATTGAGCAGGGCACTGGGGTCTTATAGGAGACAGTTTCTCCAACCAAGGATCATGTGTGGATATGGCCTAGAACCCCCGCACAGATGTGGCCCATGGTAGCTCAGTGTCCAACTGAAGACCCTAGTAAGGGGAACAGGGACTGTTTCAGTCATGAACTCGATGGCTGGCTCTTTGACCCTCCCCTATACACGCCAGGGAGTAACAGCCTGGCTAGATCCCAGGGGAGGACATTGCAGCCAGCCATGAGGAGACAAGCTGAGCTGGGGTCTAATGGAAGGGGAGAAGGTCCTCCCCTGTTGGTCAACTTGGAGGGGGCAGGGAGGAGATGAGGGAGCGATGGGGAGAGTGGGAGGGAATGAGGGAGGGGGGTATGCCTGGGATGTAAAGTACCTAACCTGTGATTGATATAAAAATAAATAAATTACGTTGAAAAAAAAGAAAGACAAGGTGCTACATGATTAACTTTCTGTATTGATCTTTTAAGGATAAGGGGTGAGTAAAAAAAAAACAAACTGGATATCACACAAAACATATCATTTCAACAAAGTAAGGTTAATTTTTGTTTAAATTTGTAATCCAGACCATAAATACCTAGACAAAAATGAGCAAGGATTCGTAGAAAAAAAAGTATGCAATAGATTGAAAACACAGAGAAATGGTGTATTGATGTTCACCAGCCACCAATTTTGATTACAAGAAGAGCAATGTAGCTTTGTAAGATGGAGGAGAGAGCATAAAAAGTCAGGAAATAGACAATAGGAGCAAGAAATTCTGGGTGGCCCTTGAGTCAAGGGAGGTTCTGCTGGAACCAAAATGCACTGCAGATGTGTTGAAACCTCTGCTTGTGTTTGTACAAAATGACAATCATGACATGCTGGACCAAGAAATGAACACTGAAAGAAAGATTTCAGGGCAAATCACCAATACTGCATACAGTAACTCACTGATTTTATTACAGACTACAATAGTGCAGTAACCATAATCTTGTTTTCCTGCCACATTTTTACAATTCCTACTGATAAATGTGTCCATTGCGGAAAAGAAATTCAACAGAGAAGACCAAAGGACTGAATTTGAGGAGCCAATATTATTGGCAGCTCTGTGTTTATAACACTTCCTACAAGACTCACTGGGAATGATTGTCACGACCTGGAAGACACTCAAAAGGCAGGTGGTGCCAATGGACACACTCCTGCCAAATTTTTGAGTTTATATCAGGAACCTGCATGCAAAATTATTCAAGAAATGCTTCAACTCAAAAGCTGACATTGTGTGGGGCACTCCAAAGGAATGAATGATCAAGGCATTGGCTGACATTATGTACATGAGAAACAAATTTATGAATTTTAATGTGTAAAGGATGAGGTAGTAGAAAATAAGAGAAATTTCTCAGAATTCCACTTGTAGTTTGTAATAAGAAAATGATTCTGATGGCCAGATTGCAGATTCCAGTCCATTCTTTGATTCTACGCATTTGTCTTGAGGTTATGGCTATGGATATTTCTCTCGTCGATATGAATAAAAGAAATGCTGTAGTTTGCAGAAGAAGAGGACACTGACAGGCTGAAACAGAGTCCTTTATGCTCAGTTGTTAAAGGTCAGCCTACACCTCATGAAAACATCATCCCACAAATTTTGACAAAGTAGTAATTTCTATGTGTGCCACTGTGATGCTGTTGAATATCTCTGTATGCATATATTGATGGAAGGAGTGCCACCAAGTTTCATAGACAATGCAACATTCAGAATAATGTAATGTTGGCCTGTGAAGAAGTGAAAATGTGACATCACATACAAAGAGAATTCTACGACATACTCATATTTGCTACATATAATGTAAAGGAGGATAATTTTAATAATGACAAAAAGTTATTCATAGTGATAGTTAAGGTGTATCTTATCTAAAGTTAAAACATAGCAGGAAAGAAAGTTATAACACTATTCAAAATGTATCTATGGTTTTACAACAGGGTAAAAGTTCCTCCATCTTGTCTCAGCTGGAGACATCTTTTATATAACTTGATACTGAGACCCAACTTCCCCCTTTTATCTCCTATTATGAAGAGTCCCATGGGAAAGTAAACACCCTGTACTATAAACTCAGCTGCAATCTATATTCTGTTTAGATGCTAGCTTACTTTGCTCCTCCCTGCAACTGTCAACCAGCATGTGAGTTTCTGGGATCTCTGACTTTTATTTAACATAATATATTTATTGATATTTGGGGAATTTCAGATCATAAACTCCTATCACACTCACTTCACAGCCCTCCCAGTCCTCACAGATCCCTGCCCTTTGCTCTCCTTCTCCCAGGAGGACAAACAGTTCCAGCATCACAGTTCCACATCCCATCCATGCTGAGGGCTGCAGTGTGGGGCCTAGGGACAGTTCTATGTAGTATTTGACCTATTTCTTTGTATATGTCCCTCTTGTGAGTGTTCACAGCCCCAGGCTCATCAGGAAAGACCCTGTGCTGGAGGTCTGCTGGCTCAGGAGGAACAACAGGGCTGCAGATTCCTCACCGCCAGCTGCTCAGCTCTGTTTGGCCGCATTAGTTACCAATTTCATGAGTTCACATTTTAAAAGAATCTTCCCATAAGACTCACCATTTTTCCTAGTGGTTACAAAGATATTGTAGGCTCAACAAAATTCTTTTTTGCCAGTGCATCACCTTTCATAGCCCCTGGGTCTTAAAGACCACTGGGAGCTCTGCCTTATTACTGGTGGAGGTAGAGAACTGTTTTTTCTACTTCTGTGCCTTTTAATTGTCCTGTAAAATGCAGTTTAGGCATCTCTGTTCAGTATGCATATCTTTGTATGTGTATCATTTCAAAGTTAACAATTTGAAACTGTATAACCAATTATAGCTTCTTCCCTAAGAAATATTATTTTCTCCTCCTCTCAGCAAGCCTTGCTGTAGCTCTAAACACTCAGGAAAAAAAATCTCTTTGCAAAGTAAGATAATTACAAAAAATATCCCAGCTGAAAGAAATACAGAAAACAAGTGATTGTGTGGTGCCAAACCCCAGCTGATCCTTCTACTACTCAACTACTGTACATGAGGCTCATGGATAATCGTGATAGAAGAGGCAGTTATATTATAAGAGCTAGAGAAACAGATATCTCCTATGTAGTAACATCTGCAAGAAATGTCAGGGAAGCTACTTTCATAAAGTATGACTACCTAAAACACCTGAAAAAGGACACCAACAGACATGCTAACATGGAAGGGAGAAATCACTCTGGGCCCCAGTAATCCCACCTTTTAGAATAACCATACAAATGAGTTGGCCTTTTTCATCATCTAGTAACAATCATGGGAGCTTTGACCTGCAGATCACTTACACATGCCCAGTGGCAGCCATGATCAATTAATTGTTACACACAGGACAAAAGCATACCTACCAGTTCCAGGCTCTGAGGATCCCAGGCCCTCATGCTGGAGTGCATGGATGACTGCTGCTAGCCAGCTGGGTGGGCTTCTACTGAGGTCACCAGAACACACCAGGACAACATTTGTGTTGATGGTTCCACAGCATGAACTAGGAGTGTGGAGACTTTGCTCTTCTGGAGGGCTGTACCACTGTTCACAACCTGTAAAAACAAGGGGTTCACCAGCATTTGGCATCAAACATTCACCAGAACTTGTTTGATTGGCATCATCTGCAGGTGGCTAAGCAATCCAAGAGAAATATCTAAAAATCCAAACTCAGACCTGGAAGTTCTACCAAGATCTTGAAGAAAAACGCTGAAAACCTTCTCAGGAAATCAGGTGTGTCTTCATTGAAATGTATTAACCAGCATTATCCCAGCTTAATACTCATATCTTATTTTCTGAAGAGTGTATTATATAATAATATAATATTTTACAAATGATCAACACTGCATCGAAAGTAAATATCAGTGCTGAGATACCACTGATTTATGCCTCTCTCTCCTCCACAGTGAACAGTCTTATTCCATTCAGTGAAGTAGAGAACAAAAGCTGCATCTCATGTGTCTAGTTCCCTCAGTTATGACTATCTTCTATGATCCTTCAGACCATTATATTGACTGAAATAGCCAGAGATAACATGTTTGTAGTAACTGGAAAGAGCGAGTGAATCAGGGACTTATTTATCTGCTATTGACAAATACGTGTACCCTTTGTTTCAAGAAGTGGTAAGTTGTACTGTTCATTAAATCACATCAGATTTATTATCAGTGACCCCATGAGCCATATTATGAGAGATCACCTCCCTAACTGTTCTGAAGACTCTTCAATTTAGCCAGTTCCAATATATTCGTCAATGATCATAGAACCCTTTACTGAGCCATGATAAAGACCCCATTGCCATACTCAATCTTTGATCTTTCCTTTTCTGTGGATTACAGGTTAGACATCATAGCAGCTTTCTACTGCTTCTTCTGTACTCAATCCTCTTGAATCCTGAATATTATAATGAATGGCAGGTACAATTTTATAATTATGTGCATAAATGGCAAGCAGCAATAACGATTTATGAGTTGCTCATATCCAGTGAATTTGACACCTTCTTTGATATTAATGACTGCCTGTTTTGGACAGTCAGTTTATTTGCAATGCCAAGACTGGAACTTAGAAAAACAGAAGGTAAGTGACTTTTAAAGCCAAAAACTGTTGTTGTCAGAGTGGATAATGGAAATTCTTAAACATAGGTAGTTTGACACAAACACAGCCACCTAAGTCCCTGATCACAAAGACATGAGAATCTTTCTCAAATACACTCCAGTCTTAAATAAAGATTTTATTCCGGACTTGATATTTTGTTCACTTCATTGATATTTAGTTCATGATTTTGGTTGCAAAAAGTTTTCAGATTTGGAGAAATAAAAAGATAGTTCAGTGTTAAGGAACCTCTGCTGCTGCCTGTAACTCTATTTCCAGTGATTCTGACACCTTCTTCTGTCTTCTTTAGGCACTGCATTCTCATATTTCAGAGAAACACAAACACACATATGTCCTTCAGTTTATTCATGAATCCACTGATTACTCTCATGATGTTCATGACACTATTGCAACAGGCTTGTTTTTGTTATAGCCCTCAAGGTTCACATCAGAGTAAGATTTATTAAGTCTAGCAACATAAATTGTATACAGAAGAGATGAAGCTTCTGCTCAACTTCTTCGTGTTCTTTGACTCAAGTGCATGTCATCTTCAGCAATGGGGGACTTACCTTATAGAGAACATAGACTCGTAACGTTACAGGCTTTTCATATCTTTTTTGATGTCCTAAATTTATTTCTTACCTTCCAAGCTTCTAACCTGCCCCCATTGAGAGTATTAAGGAAATGAAATTGTTCAGCCAATTCTGAAAATAATATCTGTCGAATTAGGAGTAAAATGAAATTGAAAATGTCCTAATTACCACTTGAGGATCATTAGAACACTTAGTATAATGTAATAAATTAATTTTATAGTAAAGAAATAAACATATTTTGGGGAAAATACCAAAATTGTGAAACAAACTTTAAATGTTTTAACAAATATTCTTTTCTATTGAAATTTAAAGATAATTACATCATTTCCTCTTCTCAACTTTTACTTCTACCTTTTCTATATACACCCCTCAATCACTTTCAAATTCATGGTGTCCATTTATGAAAGTTCTGATTATATTTTTAAAAGCCTGCTTGGTCCATACTATATTATTTGTGTTTATAAGACTCCATGGATGAACACATGGCATTTGATTACCTTTGGTAGACTCTTCCTTAGCACAAATGTTTTTCCCAATCTCATCATTCCTTGTCTGTAGTTCTCAGTCTATGACTGAGGTCTCATGAAATTCACCCCCTACCTTAGCATGTCTATCAATGCCATCCTTATTGCATTCTTGTTTAGGTAGCGACATTGATGAGGCTTCATTGATTTCACCTCTGTAACATTTGTAGGAGATACATTATCATAGCAAAGTTCTTCTCCCTCTGACTCTTGCAATATTTTAAACATTTCCTGCACTTTAATCCCTGAGCTTTTGTTGAAGTTGCATTGTACATGTATCAGAAAGAGCTGGGCACGATATGTCCCCTTCAGGACAGATTTTGTCTTTTGTCACTCTGTTTTGATGATCTTCCATGGTGTCCTTCAATATCTTTGCTAAAATTTAACATTTTTTGAACACTCTACATTGTCTGTCTTAGTGTGATTCTTCTTTTCTTCAGAGCAATACAACAATGTTTGTATTCTGGGACACAATGTGTAATATGGCCACAAGTTTTGGATTTTTTTTTGTGTGCCTGGGATTCTAACCTTTTTGTTTAAGAGATGAACCCTTGTTTAGAGATTTTGGATAGTTCTTAGATTCTGTTGGCTCATTTATGTCCAACTAGGCACTGTGATATCTGTCAGTCCTTCTATTCCTACTTTTTATAATTTAATTTTAATTTTAATTTTTCTTCACAATTTATTTATTGCACCTCCTGATTGAAGCCCCCTACAACATCCTTCCCCAGTCCCACCCTCCCTCCAACTTCCTCCCACCCCCTTCCCATAATCCACTGAAAGGGGGAGGCTCCACAATTGACCATAGCTGGTTAAGTCTCGTCAGGACTACCTGGATCCTCTTCTTCCATGGCCTGGTAAGGCCGCATCACCAGGGTGAGTGATCAAAGAGCAGACAACCTAGTTCATGATGGAGGCAGCCCCTGCTCTCTTCACAGTGAGATCCAATGGAGACTGATCTGCCAATTGGCCACATCAGAGAAAAGTTCTAGAACTTTTCCATGTATGGTTTTCTATTGGTGCATCAGATCCCTTAGCTTTGTTGGTGTCCTTGTGGGGCTCGTGGCCCTTCCATTTCCCTCTATTCCTGCCTCTCTCGTCTTCCATAATTCTCCCTGCACTCTGTCCAAAGTTTGGCTGTGTGTCTCAGTTTCTGCTTCAGTCACTTGTTGGATGGATCCTTTCAGAGGACCATCTATAGTAAACTCCCATCCTGTTTCATGATTTTCAAGGCTTCTAGTGTCTATCCTGTTTGCCATTCTGAATGAGATGTAACCACCTGCCCTAGTGTCCTCCTTAGTGTTTAAGCTTCTGTAGGTTTGTAGATGGCTATCCTATATTATATGGCTAATATTTGCTTTTGAGTGAGTGTATGTCATGCTTCTTTTTCTATTTCTGGATTATGTTACTCAGGAAGATGTTTTCTAGTTCCATCCATTTGCCTGAAATTTTCAGGATTTCCTTGTTTTTAATTGCTGAATAGTATTCCATTGTGTATATTTCCCACAATTTATGTATCCATACTTCCTTTGAGGGACATCTGGGTTGTTTTCAGACTCTGGCTATTATGAATAAATCTTCTACAAACATGGTTAAGCAAATGTCCTTGTTGTATACTTGAGCATATTTTGGATATATGCCTAGGAGTGGTATAGCTGGTTCTTGAGGAAGCACTATTCCTATTTGTCTGAGAAAGAACCAGATTGATTTTTAAAATGGTGTACAAGTTTACATTCCCACCACCAATGGAGAAGGGTTCCCCTTTCTCTACATCCACTCCAGCATGTATTGTCACTTGAGTTTTTTCTTAGACATTCTAATGGTTGTAAGGTAAAATCTCAGGGTTCTTTTGATTTCTATTTCCCTGATGATTAAAGACATTAAGCATTTCTATTTCCCTGATGATTAAGGACATTGAGCATTTCTTTAAGTGTTTATCTGCCATTCCATATTCCTTTTTTGCGAATTCTGTTTCTCTCTGCACCCCAATTTTTTCCTTTTTAATTTTTTTATATTAATTAGAGTTTATTCACTTTGTATCCCAACTGTAGCTCATTTCCTCCCAACCACATCCTCTCTTCCTCATGTCCTCCCATTCCCTTCCCCAAATCCACTGATAGGGGAGGTCCTCCTCCCATTCCCTCTGACCCTAGCCTATAGAGTCTCATCAGGACTGGCTGCATTGTAGCCTGTAGCCTGGTAAGGCTGTTCCCCAATAAGGAGGAGGTGATCAAAGAGTCAGCCACTGATATCATGTCGGAGACAGAGGGGGGTACAGTTGGGATACACAGTGAATAAACTTTGATCAATTTAAAAAACAAATAAATTATTTAATTGAAAAAAAATGCTCAATGTAATTAGACAGAAGAGAAATACAAATCAATACAACTCTGAGATTCCATCTTATGTCTGTCAGAATGGCTAAGATGAAAAACTCAAATCCAGCTATGCTGATGAGGGTGTGGACAAAGGAGAACACTCCTTTATTTCTGGCTGGAGTACAAATTTTTAAAACTACTGTAGAAATCATTTTGGTACATTCTTATATAACTGGGAATAGCTCTACCTGAAGCCCTAGCTATACCTCTTCTATGTATATACCCAAAAGATGGTCTACCAGATAAAGGCATTTACTCAGCTATGTTCATAGGTGCTGTATTTGTAATAGCCAGAAACTGGAAACAATCCAGATGTCCCTCAACTGAATATTGGATAAAGAAAATGTGGTATATTTACATTGTGGAATACTACTTAGCTACTAAAAACTACTCAGCTACTTTTTTTCTTTTCAATGTAATTTATTTATTTTTATATTAATCACAGGTTAGGTACTTTGCATCCCAGGCGTAGCCCCCTCCCTCTTTCCTTCCCACTCTCCCCATCCTTCCATCATCTCCTCCCCACCCCCTCCAAGTCCACCAACAGGGTAGGACCTCCTCCCCTTCCATCGGACCCCAGCTCAGCTTGTCTCCTCATGGCTGGCTGCAATGTCCTCCCCTGGGATCTAGCCAGGCTGTTACTCCCTGGCGTGTATAGGGGAGGGTCAAAGAGCCAGCCATCGAGTTCATGACTGAAACAGTCCCTGTTCCCCTCACTAGGGTCTTCAGTTGGACACTGAGCTACCATGGGACACATCTGAGCAGGGTTCTAGGCCATATCCATACATGGTCCTTAGTTGGAGAAACTGTCTCATATAAGACCCCTGTGCCCTGCTCA
>JAQQSO010007233.1:0-10761 GCA_028658305.1 Pachyuromys duprasi | reverse complement strand
CTGAAGACCCTATTCAGGGAAACAGGGACTGTTTCAGTCATGATCTTGATGGCTGACTCTTTGACCCTCCCCCATATAAGCCGGGGAGTGACAGACTGGCTAGATCCCAGGGGAGGACTTTGCAGCCAGCCCTGAGGAGACATGATAAGTTGGGGTTGGATGGAAGGGAAGGAAGTCCTCCCCTGTTGGTGGACTTGGATGGGGCGGGGAAGAAGGAGATGAGGGAGGGAGTGGGAGGGTAGGAGGGAATGGGGGAGGGGGCTACGCCTGGGATTCAAAGTACCTAACCTGTGATTGAGATAAAAATAAATAAATTAAAAAAATATGTGTGTGTAAGAATAGTAATCAAATAAAACGAGTCTATCAATTTGAAAAATAAAAAAAAAAAAAGAATGTGTCTACTGGCTATGGGTCATGGCCCTTGTGCTTTAAATCCCCAGCTTCTGGCCAAGGGCTCTCTTATACTGTCCTTAAGAAGCTAAGAAGCTAGGAGTCAGCAGGTGGCACACTCCAGTAATCCGAGCACTCTGGAGGCAGAAGCAGGCAGATTTCTGTAAATTAGAGGCCAGCCTGGTCTACAAAGTGAGGCCAAGACAGCCAAGGCTACACAGAGAAAGCCTGTCTCGAAACACACACACACACACACACACACACAGAGAGAGAGAGAGAGAGAGAGAGAGAGAGACAGAGACAGAGACAGAGACAGAGACAGAGACAGAGACAAAGAGAGTAAATAAAAGTAATACTCATTCAGTACTGAAGACATCAAAATGCAGATATATTTAGAGTCCAAGTCTCAGCTCTGCCATTTTCATATATATATAATATTGTATGATGCATAAGTGTGGGTACTAGAAGATTGGAGAAGATTGACTGGAACTGAAGTTCCAGGTGGTTGCAAGGCACTGATGTTAATTTTGGGAAGCAAACCCAGGTTTTCTGGAAGAGCAGGAAGTGCTTTTATAGCTGAGCCACCTCTCCTGCTCCCCACTGACATTTCTTATTGAGTGATCTGAGCAGGTAATTTGCACCAGTGCACTCATGTATAAAGCTGGAGCATCCACACTTGCCTCAAATGCTGACCATGGTTGCACAGTGAGACTCCTGTGGCTTCCCCAGCCATGAACCTAGTTCCTGGACATTTGTGATGTCTCATGAGTCTTTATTCTTTAGCTTCTAGATTAGCCCAGGTCCAGGAGAGTGACAGCCACTGGACTATCATGCTGGGTCTGTGAGTCCTTTGATCGCAGAGCCATGGATCAGTCTTTTCTAAAGACCTCTGCCCAGCAGTGTCTTAAGAAAGCTACTCTCCATATGCTTTGAGGCATGAGTAATTTAGGTAGTGCAGTGCCCTGTCAGATCTAAGCAGAGGGGACTCATTGGATTGACAAGAAGACTGGGAGAGCCTGCCTTCCTAGGCATTTCAAGCCTTGGTGATCTCTTGCAACAGGCCTTATAAGAGTGCCTCCACGAGGGATGAGGGAACCTGTAGATTTTACTAAAAAAGATTGGGGGTGGGGGCCCACCAACAAAACACTCCTCATCCTGAACTACTTACATTCACCACCAGGTGGAGGTTTCAGAAGGACTGCACAGCCAGGTCTCCCTGGGTTGTGCATTGTATAGTGTTGACACATAGTAGGCTGCAGGCATACTGGCCTCCAACATGCTATATAGCCAAAGATCACCTAAAAAATCTGATTCTACTGATTCCACATCCCAAGTGCTAGGAACTTGGCACCCTGAGATACTTTCTGTTTCTTTGCTTCCTCCAAGATGTTTTATGGGATCTTTTTAATTGCTGTCGATCTGGTAAATGGAAGGAAGCATATTATGTTCCAGGTTTCTCTCTTCTCTACTCTAAACCTTCTCTCTGTTCTTCCTGTCCTCCTATCAAACTTCTTCTAGCTATAAAGTGTTAACGTTAAGAGTTCTCTATCTTTGACCCTGTGTATGAACCTCCACCTCGCCGTTCTCAACCTCCAGCTTCTTCCCAACCTCTGGCTACTTCTCAACCTCTGGCATCTTCCCCCTCCTCCTCTGCTTCCTCCTCTTCCTCTTTGGCTTCTCCAGGACACTCACCCCCATCCCCATTAACAGGTTGTCTTAGTCGCCCTACTTTGGTACCCACTTTGACCTCCAGATAGCTATCAGCCCCATTGCTACCCTCTCTCACTCTATATTGAAGTCCCCTTCTTATACTCAGCATAAACCATCCTCAATTTTTCTCCTGGGGGGGCAGTGTGTATGGCTTAGGGTGAATATTCCCTTCTCATTAACTGAACTTTCTCAAGTAGGAAAGAGACCAGGATCCTACACCTCTAATCCTTCTACTTTCATTAAAAACTGTTTAACCAAAGTGGGAGCCTTTATCTCCTTTACTCCACTCATTCGCCTGACCCCAAGCTCCCCAGGGTCCTTATTCCTCCTTCTCCTAGCAACCCTACCTACCAGTTGTGACCCATCGTTTCCTTTAACAGCCTCTCATATGGACTTCCAAGTCTGGGATGTCCAAAACTCCTTTGTCACTAGGCACCATTCCCCTGTGGTCATTCAGCTGCAGTATCCTACCTGGTATAATATCAAATCCCTGGGAATGGAAGAAGTAGAGAAAGTAATTAAACAGTCCTCTAAATTTGGAGAGCTGCTTGTTTGTCAAGTTGCTTTGTTATTTACCGAAAAACAGTTTTCACCTTGAGACAGAGAAAAGAGGAAGTTTTTCCAAGTTCCTTAAAACTTGTCTGTGTGACCTTGGACCATATCTGCTATAGGGAAGCAGTTTTAGAAAATAAGTTTGGAAGTTTCATGAACTGCTTTCTTGTATTGATGGACTTGCTTCAATTATTTTAATCCTCATTCTCCACTCAGGAACTGAGTTCCAGTGGGCTTCAGCATCTGAGGTCACTTCCTCTCTGACATCCCTCCTCCTCCTCAATGATACAAACCTGTCATTTAGTCTCCTACCTATGGACTCTGACCTTGGCCTACAAGGTTCTTAATGTGACCCAAGCAGGCCTATTTTAAAGCTTGCTGGCTGTGTGTCCCACCTGGGATCAACTCAGAACTACAACTGAAAGCTTCTCTGCTGACTCTATCAAGAATCCTTACTTCGCCATTCACTAACTGTCCTCACTCTGATGATGCCACAAACCCTACCTTTTTCATATTACCTTCTGGCGTGGCAAGCTGTTTCAGGGCAACTGGGACACACTCTGTAGGGATGCTAACTTTCTTAGACTGTAATAAATCTATAATCCCTGATACCCCTTCTCAACACCAAAGCCCTACTGCTAATAATACCTTGATTCTTTGTGGTACTCAGGTCTACCATTGTCTGCCTGTTGGTTGGTCAGGAGATTGCACACTGGTGCTCCGCTTTCCTGATATAGGGATAATAAATGAAAAGGAGTCCCTACCAATCCCATTCATGTACTCAATAGCTGCCCAGCAGGATAAGAAGGCATTTTAAATCTTGCCCTGCTTGGCTGTTGCAGGAATCATGGCAGCTGCTGAAGAGCTTAGGTCAGCTTGGGTGACTCCATTTGAATATGAGAAATCATCTTGTGCACACCTGTGACCAGGAGCTGAACTCAGGTACCAGGAAATATCATAGAATGTGCACATTGCAGAAAACAAAGTTAACTCTCCTAGCAACAGCTTCCAGGAAATATCACAGAATACTTGCTTGGTAGAAAATAAAGATAATTCCTCTGGCAACAACCAATCAGAATCACGTGGGAAAACTTTCCCCAATGTTCCAGATGTGCTTTAGAAGAATAGCCATTGTAAGTTAAGCTTCAGCTGAAAAGTCATCTTGCCCTTCTGACTTTTACCCAATCCTGTAACACCAAGGCATGGAACCCACCTGCTTTCAGTTTTTCCCTTTAAAAACCCTGTTCACCCAGGGTTTGGGGTCTCACTTCTCTACTGCTGCGTTAGTGAGGCTTGGGTCCCTAGTTCGAACACATGTACAATAAACCCTCATGTATTTACAGTGAGGTTGATTCCTGATGGTCTTTGGGGCTCTTATGAATTGGGTATAACATTTGGGGGCTTGTCCAGCATCCCCAAAACTTCAGGACTCTGACCCAGAGGGTTTTATGCTAGCTGGTGAGTGTTTTTTGTCTCAGTGTCTCTGTGCAGTATTTATGTTTGGGTCTTCTTTCTCTTTTCTGTTCTGAAAGGCCTCAAGGTGTCTGTATCTATAGGAGTGGCAAGATGTGACTGAGTGGGAACACTCAAGAGTCACAACTGTGGAGGTCAAGAGGAGATCTCTCCAGCCCTGGGGTGGATGAGGAATCTTACCTGTCAGTTTTGGTAGATGTGGAATCCCACCATCAGTTTTACGCTCTTTGGGGTGGATATTGTGCCTGCCTCAGAGGAATCAGTTTTAGCTTCTTCAGGCTTGATATCATGCGTGACTCAGAAATCAGCTTTGGTCAGCTTTGGTCCTGGGAAATTAGCCCCAGTACAAGCCAGGATTTTGGTTTCCTTTTTTTTTTTTTTTTTTTTTTTTTTTTTTTTTGTCTGAGGCTGCAGTTTCTTCTCTGTGTATGATTAATTGTCTGTGGTTTCACGTTTGCCTGAGGCTGTTTGGTATTGCGCCAGAGGCTGCAGCTTCATCTCTGTGTGTGATTCATTGTCTATGGTTTCGCAAGATTTACTGTCTGTTGAAATTGTCCATTTTACTTCTTGGTTTCTTTTTGATGAAGAGACTGAATGATGGTATAGGACATATTACCTCCAAACCTATTGACTACCTCCAAACCCCTTGACTTGGTTATGACTCATTTTAAGGAAGTTCAGAGTAGAGCTCACAATCTTTCATTTGATGTGGGGAAAGGAAAAAGTATGACTATTTGCAGCTCACCTTAAATGTGAGGCTGGCCGCCAGAAGGAACTTTTCACCCTGCCACAGTCCTTGCTTTGGAAGGTAGAGTCTTTCAGAAAGCATGTAGGCACACAGAACAAGTGCCCTACATTGTAGTTTGGAAGGACCTAGTGATTCATCCACCTCCATGGATCAAGCCCTTTCTGACCCGCCTTTTACCTCCTTCCATTCCCCAGCCTGTTCCACTGTTGCAGGTCCCATTATTTAGGCTTAAACCACCATCTGGCCCAGTGCCAAAGACCCAGAACCACAGGGGCAGCCTCCCTATCTGGGGTACCAGAGGGAGATTCTACGGATCTTCCCTTACAGGTGATGGGGCCACCAGATGCTAAATCAATTGATCTTTTGAAACTGTTCTCTTTATCCACCAGCCCACTTGGAATGATTGTCAGCAGCATTTACAGGTTTTGTTCACTACAGATATGTTTAAAGGTTAAATTCAAACTCTTTTCCTGCCAACACCTTGGTCTCTGCTGGCTCCAGTCTCTGATGGAGAGGTTTCTTCCCAGAGTCGGATTGCTTGGGAATGCAGCCAACCCACAGAAAGGCTTCTGTACAAGCAGGCAGCTTTTAAAGGGACAACAGCAGTTTCTTGGGTAAGAAAGCTGCAAGTCTCTATGGTCATAAAAATGGGATTCAACAAGTAGCAATATGTTCTTCCCTTGAAATTACAGCAAAAAGAAGTGAAAATATGTTTTGTCTGTCTGTTTTTAATATATAAGTTTACTATGTTTTGCAGGTCTTGGTTATTGATTATTGGTTATTAAATCTGTTAATATTTTACATGATTTTTCCTGTCTTAAAAACCAGGTTTATAAAAAATAACATTTGAAACTGTGTTTATATAAGATAATAAAACTACACCTCCATGTGTTTGTATACAAGAACTTTTCTTGCTGGCAGCCAAAGTCTATAATATCAAAATAATTCACTTGGTCTTGACTTTAGAGGAATTGAATTGTTTGCTTTGATAAAATTTGGGTTTGACTTTTAAAATTATGGCTATGCTTTATGACTTCATCCCTAAAATGAGTACGTTATTTTGTTATTGCAAAAAGCACATTTGGAAAATGTTTAAATGTTTAAGGCTATGGAACATTTTAAAGTTTAGCAGGCATTTTAAAATAATGGCCTTGTGCAGTCTAACAAGGAACTTGAAACAATTTCTCACCCCCTTTGGGAAAGAACAAAAGACTTTGGTACTTATTTTGTTAACTTTACCAAATGAAACCAAGCCATACTTTTTGAGACAATTAAGAAAATTACAGTTTTTACAGCGTATCATGTCAGGATAATAAATAAAATATAATGAAAATAATTTTGTTGAAATCTTTTACATGCTCTAAAAAGCAAGAGAAATGTCTGGTTAAAACAGAAGATTGGAGCTGGGAAAATTCTAACTTGAAGGCATATAGAATTCCATAAAATCTCAGAGTATGTATGGAAATCCAGAGGACATATGAACTGTATTTGCTTTGTTTTTTATACCTGCAAATATGGTTTGAGAAAGAGCTGTGAAATATGTTGCTGTTCATTTAAAAGGCTGGTGTTTCTTCAATTCAAAATGTTTTCTTATGCTCTTTAAAGAGGGAAGAAGACTACAGCTCCTTGTTAGCTCAGGGTTATATTCAACTCATTGTTAAATACTATACAAAATATATGCCTGGTTGCCATTTCCTACATAAACGATTCAATGCTGCTTCTTTCTGACCGATAGGTTTGGTATTGCCATAATATTCCATCTTTGCTAAGGTTGCCAGCTGTGCTTACTTCTCCATTTAGTGCTTAGTGAAACATTTGTCCTTTAAGCTTTTTGCTGGTCAGTCTCCATACAATGTGATAAGACAAGCAAGATTTGCTAGCCCTTCTATGTACTGTATCTGATTGAAAGTGTTGCTTTGATTTTAGTTCAGAAAGATACTTAAAGTTATGTTAATGACTGCAGTTGGTTACAAGGGTTAGCTTTAGCTAGTCTTTTGTTTATGGTTTTAAGGTTAAGACTAGGATGGGTAATTATGAAGTTTGCCTATGTAGATCTACTTGTGATAGGTATGGTTTTAAAACATTTATCCAAGGAATATGCTAAAATTAGGGAGTATAGGATTTTGTTTTATAGGATGCAGTTTAGAACAGGAAGTAACCTGAAGAGCAAAGGTCACCCCTATGCCTTCCCCATCATGACTCCTTCCTAGCTCTTCACATTTTAATAAAACAAAAGGAGGGAATGTTGGGATCCACAAGTAGACATCTCTATGGTCAGACCCAAAGGATCTGACAAACCGGATATCAAGCATCTGTGAGGCCACCTATGCACCATCTGCAGATTCTTGAAACCACCTGCTCATTCTCTGAGTCACTTTATAAGAGAACTCACAGCAATACCAACACCCCTCTCTTTCCTACCCTGCCCACAGACAGTCTCTGTGAGCCCCTTTCCCTTCCCTTCATAAACCACCCATGTGGAACCAATCACATGGCATGATTTAGGAATTTTGTTCCACTTCCACTGGTCCATTTTTTGAAATGATAAATAAAATTTTAACCTTGTTGAAATAAAGTTTTGGGAATCCTTATTAAAGGAGTAGGTAATAAAATATTAGTGTCTCAAAATTGTTCCAGGTCAAGCTCTCAATGCTTTTCTTTTCTTTTTTTCTTATTTGGAAATTAAATCAGCCATAGGGTAAAATTTTTGCTATTTCTGCTAAAGTAAGTTAGAATCTTACCTCAACTTGGGTATTGAATCTCTTAGTGATATAGATTACTCAAATTATCAGCATTGACTGATACATATAATCTTAGGGAGGCTCCCCTTGATCTAACCCATGTTAAGACAGGAGTCCCAGGAAAGTCGGAAAACAGGAGAATTTCATTAACCATGTTTAATGCTTTTACTAGCTCATGAATATTTATGAATAAAGTATAATGTTAAATTCAATAGTTACCCGGATACAATAACATCATTTTTGTACTAGGTATTTTAATTGCTACAACATAAAAAGCATTATTATAGTAGTAGGGCTTCTCTGTCTTTGTCTTTGGACAGTTCACAGTTCATTTGTAAGCTTCAGCACTTATTCAGCACCCTAGGTTTTTTTTGAGGTGCCATTTCATGTGTGTCTTCCCAGTTCAAGAGTTGCCTGTCTCCTCAGAGCACTTGGATTTACGGGTCCTACTGGCTCAGCTCACCCTTTCTTTCTTTTATATTTTTTTAGTTTTTCATTTAATTATTTTATTTTTATTAATTACAGTTTATTCAATTTGTATCCCTCCTGTACCTCCCCCTCCTCCCCTACCAATCCCACCTTTCCTCTTCCCTAACCCTGTCTTCTCTACCAGTCCACTGATAAGGGAGGTCCTCCTCTCCTTCCCTCTAATCTTATTCTATCAGGTCTCATCAGGAGTGGCTGCATTGTCTTCTTCTGTGGCCTGGTAAGGCTGCTCCCCCCCCCTTAGAGGGAGGTGCTCAAACTGCAGACCAGCCAATTCATATCAGAGACAGTCCCTGTCCCCATTACTATGGAACCCACATGGATACTGAACTGCCATAGGCTACATCTGTGCAGGGGTTTCAGGCCATCTCCATGAGTGGTCCATAGGATAAACATATTAAATCTACACACTTAAGGAAGCTAATGAGGAATGAGGACTCTGGCTAAGATGTTCAATCCCCATTCAGAAAGACAAAGAAAATGAACATTGGAGGAGGGAAAAAACAGGGAACAGGACAGGAGCCTACCACAGAGGGCCTCTGAAATGCTCTACCCTGCAGGGTATCAAGGCAGATGCTGAGACTTAGAGCCAAACTTTGGGAGGAGTACAGGGAATCTTATGAAAGGAGTGGGAGATAGTAAGACCAGGAGAGGACAGGAGCTCCACAAGGAGCACAAAGAATCAAAAAAGTCAGGGTATAGGGGTCTTTTCTGAGACTGATACTTGCCCTTTCTCTTTGTTTCTCTCTCTCTCTCTCTCTCTCTCTCTCTCTCTCTCTCTCTCTCTCTCTCTCTCTCTCTCTCTCTCTCTCTCTCTCTTTCTGTTTGAGACTATCCACAACCCCCTAGCTTTCCTGAAACTCACTCTGCAGACAATGCTGGCTTCAAAATCAGAGATCTACTTGTCTTTGACTCCCAAGTGCAAGGATTAAAGTAATAGGCTTCCTTAGCAATTTTTAAAACATTAATAACAACGGGAGATCACAGATTGTGGATATTCTACACTGGTTAGAAATTTACACAGACAGATGCAGTCAGACCTCTTGTGAGTTTGAGGTCACAGTGGTCTTCAAAATGAATTCCAGAGACACCTAGGGCTATAGTACATTCACAGAGAAACCCTGTCTCAAGGAAAAAGGAAATAGCCCACAGGGTTATAGAATGAGATCTGATAATCTAATGTGGCATCCAAAATGTGGTTGCTAGCCTCAGCCTAGCTCCCCAGGTTTTCCTCTTAGAATTCAGTAACTCAATAGCTTGCTTAGCATTTCATATCTCAGTCTGTCTTGCTAGCTGAATCCCATGAACTTAGTCCCTGTTTAAGATTCTGTAACTTGGGCTGCCACTAGAGGACACTGTGTCTGAGGAGTAGGACAGCAGAAACAACGCAGTGACCAGGAGACTGAACTCTGGGAACTAAAACGCCAGCATTGTGATTGCCAGGTGAGCTGAACTCCCACGGTGAGAAAATCAAGTGGGAAAACCCTAGGGACACCCAGTTATTCACCAGAAAAATCTCCGGGTGACCAGCAGCTCACAGCTCTGATCTGAACGAGCAGCCACGCTGGGCGCCAGCACCTGCCATAATAGACTGGATCACACAGTCTCGCAGGCAGTCTGAGGAGGAACCGGGTACCATTTTCACCAAACTGCACCCTGCGAGCGCACACTCCACCGGGTTCTCTTTCAACCCATGGGTGTGCTGCCGGTACGTACCTATCGCCGGAATCACCCCAATCTGAGAAGGGCGGGGGGCCATTTTGACCAGTCTGCACTCTGCGGGTGCGCACCGCACGCTTCCTCCAGCAAAACCTCAGTCCCTGTGCCAGTCCACAGGGAAGTCTGGGAGGGACCTGAGTTCTGCTTCAACCCACAGGTGCGCGGTGGGCGTGCACCAATTGCCTGAGCCACCTCAGACTGAGAAAGTCCAGGGACCATCTTGACGAGACCGCACACTGAGGGCCAACACTGCACGCACCCGCAAGCAAAAACCTCAGTCCCTGTGTGTTTCCACAGGACACACATAGAAGGCCTCGGGCACCATTTCAGACAGGCCTGCATTCAGCAGAGGCACACCAACCAAACCCATTGTGTGTGCCCCAAATATCATCTCAGACCGTGGTGCACAGCCCCTGGCCCAGAAGGGGGAGCCAAATGTCCATTCCAGGGGAGAGCCCTTAGCAACAAGCCCAGGGCTGAGCACAAAGACCACAGCTGACATCTCAAAAGACTGAGGAGCTAGACCTCCAGACCAGAGGGGTGACCAGCCTGCACTGCTCACAGCTTCTAGCACAGAGCATAAAGCCGGGCACACAGAGCCCACAATTGAGTTCAACTGAGACAACAACAAACAATAACAATCCACCGGAAATCCCTGATCTTCTTGAAGAATACTCCTGACACAAGAGACTGACAGTTTCAGACTGAAGTACAGCCTTAAAGCACAAAAGGCTCCCTGATTATATATAAACAAATGCCCAGAAATCGGCGAAAGAACTCACCCAACAAAAATCAGGACACCATGGCCCCACCAGAAACACCCAAAAACAGTGGAGATTTAATTCAGCGGAGACACAGGAAAATTATCTTACAGAGTTGATTATGCAGATATTGGAGGAACAAGAGGAGAGACAAAAAGAGGAAATGAACAAGGCCCTCAAA
>JAQQSO010007232.1:0-10762 GCA_028658305.1 Pachyuromys duprasi | reverse complement strand
ACAGACACACACAGACACACAGACATACACAGATACACAGATACACAGACACACACAGACACAGACACACACAGACACACACATACAGACACACACAGACACACACACACACAGACACACAGACACAGACACACACACAGACACACACCGACACACACACACATACAGAGCTTCCGGGAGAACACAGCACTGCCAGCACAGACTTAGCCTTGGATGGCACCTCACCGCCACCTCACCGCCGGCTCGGTGACACCGACAACCCAAGCCTCCCTTGGCTCCTGCCCTGCAGCTGCGCCTCCCTGCACCAAGGACTGTGGCACCGTGTCCGGTTCTGTCTCACAGACAAGGGCCTTCCCTGAGCGATCGAAGCCCAGCAGAGCAGGCCCTGGCTCTGTGGGTCCCCCGGCTGGGACCTCATCCTGCAGGCCTTTCCCTCTGCTCCGGCTTCTTCCTCTCTGAGGCTCTGCTCAGGGTCCCCTCCTTCATGCCCTGCTGGTCCTTCAGGGGGTCAGGGTCTCTCCCATCTCATCCCTGATGCTGTCCCCCTCATGCCCTGTCCCCCTAGCTGCCCTGGCCCTGAGGGGTGGCAGCCCAGGGTGGAGGGCAGTAGAAGGAAAATGCGGCCCATCTGTCTGCCCTATTCCTTCTAAGGATTCACCGCGACCCCGAGCTCCGGGCTGGCAGGGAAAGGTCGAGGCCTCCCACGGAGGGTGAACGGCTCTGGTGATGGGTTCCACTGACGTCCGCAGCCACACAGGTCATGTCCACAGAGCTACACTCACCTGCCCTTTAGGAGCCAGGGTCTTGGGTGGCTAAAGCCGGCCTCACAGCTCACTGTGTTCACAGATGGTACCCCTGCCTCTGCCTTCAGTGGCAGGATTACCAGCTGCACCAACACCCGGTCCATGTGGGGTTCAAACCCCACTCCAGGCCAAGGACCCTGGCAGCTAAGCTTCGTTCCCAGTCCTGAGCTTGACTTATTCCAGGCAGCGTCTCCGTGATCTGCCCAGGCTGGCCTTGACCCTGCATCCTCCCACCTTGGCCCTCCGGGCGGACACCATGGCCTGTGTCAGCCATCCTGGCCTGTTCGTGCTGTCTGTGGCTGCGGGCTCTCCTGTTTGTTTCCGACAGGAGTTGGAGGAGGGGGTGATGGAGACAGGGTCTCTCTGTGTAGCCCTGGCTGTCCCAGGGCTCACTGCATGATCAGGCTGGCCCTGCTTTCGACGTTCCTCTTGTGTCAGCCTGCTGGGCACTAGTAAAGAAGCACAAGCTAACACATTCTTAGTGCTCCACTGTTGCCAATGACGCCCACGTCGGCCAGGGCACCAGCCACTGCCAGCTGTGCCCGGGGACACAGCCTGGTCCTGCTCTCAGGTGTGACACGCCTCAGGGGCCTCAGGCTGACTGGACTTCCAGAGCTTTAAAAGATATATGTGAGTCTTTGTGTGTGTCTGTGTGTCTGTGTGTGTGTGGTGTGCATGTACCTGTGTGTGTGTGCATGTGTGTGCGTGCTTCTGTGTATGTGTGTGTATGCTGGCACAGCCAGAACTCTGGGCTCTGTGCATACTCAGCAAGTGCTCTCCGCTGGGCCACTGGGGAACTCAGGTTTTCAGAAGTCCCTTGGGGCAATTTTAGGAGGCTCAACAGCCCTGGCGCTCCGCCACCTCTCCCCACCACCCCGGGCCACCGGGGGACCGTGGAGGAGAAGCACTGGGCCCTCCCAGCTGCCTTGCCCCGGGTGTTCCACAGCCCCAGCCCCGAGCTCACCCCCACTCGCCCCAAAGGGCCCAAGCCCAGGACCCTGCACCCCCCTCCCGACTTTCACTTCTGCTCTGCGTTTCCCCGCCGGGTTTAGTGCAGCTTCTCGTTACACTTACCGAAATCGGGGCTAAATTTAGGAGTCCAGGGCTGCCCCTCACCCCGCCTGGACCTCACCCACTGCCTGCCCTCACCCCGCCTCCTGGCCCATCCCCTAGGTGCGGGCCCTCGGGCAGGGCTGGGTGCTGCCCAGAACATCCGTGCCCACCTCCCGTGACACTGCCCACCCGCACAGCTGTCCCAGCTGACCTCCAGGGAGCCAACACTGCTGTGCTTGCGGGGCTGGGAGCAGCCACAGCCGGCCAGGACAGCCGCCACGCCAGCACGGGTGTGACAGAACCCAGAGAGGCGGGCATGCCGAGGGCATCACACTTCCCAGCCTCACCGGGAATGGATGAACAGACGGATGGACGGATAGGCGAGAGACTAAGCTGGACCCGCAGCCGGCGTCTGTCTGCAACGCCCCGCCACCCACATACGGCGCGGGCCACCGCTGGGGCCACCTGCAGCGGTGCCCTGCTCTGGAGCCTAGGATCACCTGGACGAACTTCTGAAAATCGGAGCCACACTTGGCCCGCACACACAGCCGGGTCCAAGAACCACATGGCACACAACCAGAGCCTCGGATGGCACAGAAAGGCACCGAGAGGCCCCGGTCACAAGGACATGGGTCTCTGAAGGGGGTGGGCCTGAAGCTCCCAAGGGAGCTTGCACAAGAGAGGCCTGAAGAAAACTCGGGTGAACAACACAAGAGCGAACAGCGTGCGAGCAGAGACCACCGAGGCCCGTGAGGCCTGCGGCAGATTCCAGGCTGCACCGGCGGCGGCACAGCCTCTGCCAACCAGAGCCCAAGCAAGGCGGAGGCTAAGCCCTACTCCCAAAGGTGCCCTGGCCCCTGGGAGGGCGAAGACAGGCGGCTGGTGTAACACACCCACCTCACACTATTACAACCACCTGAGGCAAGATGGAGTAAAAAACAAAACCAAACCAAAAAACATCTGAGTGTCCTGGGGAGGGGGTCAGTGGCAGAGCACTTGCTGAGGGTGCACAAAGCCCGAAGTTCTGGCCGTAACAGCGCGCGCGCACACACACACACACACACACACACACACACACAACACATATATTTAAAAGAGAAAAATTTGAAGCCAGGCACAGTGACACATGCTTGTGAACCCAGCACTCAGGAGGCAGAGGCAGGCAGATCTCTGTGAGTTCGAGGCCAGCCTGGTGTACAAGAGAGTCCAGGACAGTGCAGGCTACACAGAGGAACCCTGTCACAACCCCCCCCCCCCAAAAAAAACAGGACAAGAAACCAGCCCATGACCTCCTGGCTTTCGTCACAATCCAAGGCTCCATGCTATCCCCACAGCTTGACAGAGGAGCCAGGGAACGGTTCAGTGGTTAGACACTCGCCACAGGAACACCAGGGCGTGAGTTCAGGACCCTGGAACCCGTATTCAACACCCCCCCCACCCCGTGCAGTGATGAGTGTGCGCAGTTCCAGTGTGAACCAGACGTCAAGAGGTTCAGAGAGGTCTCTCCTCGAGGCCCAGCTGGCCCGGAGGCCGACCTCTGACCTCCACACAGGGGTACCCACACTCACGTCTGCACATGTGTTCTCTCTCGCTCTCTCACACACAGACATGATGCCACAGAGGGTGTGCAAAACCCCCACCCAGATTCTCAGTGCACACGCATGTACTTGTATGCACAGTGGCTCAGACATGAACACACTCACCTACTCAGAGGCACAGACACCCGAGATACGCACACTCTCGTGTCCAGAGTCAGACCATTGTGAAAGATAAGCAGGAGGGCCCTGACACTCTTCACAGACAGAGAGCCAAGGCGAGAGTCGCCCGCCCAGACCACTTGATGCATGTTAACCAGCGACACGGTGAGGCCCGGGTGTGAGGGCCCGGACACTGTTCCAGGTGTGACAACCCAGGGTGTGAGGGCCCCGGGCACTGCCACTGGGCAGGCAGCCAGGCTGCTGTGTGTGGTCCAGACCTCACACCTACAAGGGACAGCCTGCACACTCACCTCAACGGACAGACACCCGTCAGTCTGCAGTTATCCTACCTTCTGACATTTCACGCCCGCTCACACGACTCCTCCAGGAAGCCCTCCCAGCCAGCAGCTGAGCTGGCGCCTTCTCCCACCCTTGCTCACCCACCCCAGCCCTGATACCAGCAGGGTCCTGTGCAGCGAGCCGCCGAGCCCCGACACGTCCAGCACAGATCCACACAGAACACTCGGGTGTTCCAGGGCTCAGTGATGCCCCACGCACTGGTGCGCACAGCTGCGGCCACTCGGGTGCCCGAGACACACTGTCCCGGCTGGGGAGTCATGAAGTGGTGAGTTCTCGCGAGCCCAGCACTGTGCTTGGCTGTCACGGTCCACACTGCTGGGACACGCTCAGTCTGTGACACCATGCACACCCGCCCAGCATGCCACTGCCTGCCGTGTCCACATGGGCGAGGAAGTGGCCACTGAGAGGAGGGACGGCAGCTGAGGACACACAGGGATGCCACACACACAGGTCCCAGGAAACGGCAGGTGTCAAGAGGCCCAGCGATGCCCCACACAGCCATGCACACCGGAGGGACACACCAAGCCGACTCACACCAAGGTCCCCGCGGGGCTGGATACTCGACTCGGGAAACCACACACACACTTGCCTGCTGCTAGTATGGGGAGAGGAGCACGGCCCAGAGGTGACCGCCCCGTCCGTCCGAGGGGTCGCCACCAACACCTGCCCCGCCCTTCTCCACCTCAGAGGGGACACAGCCGGCAGGCAGCCGAGAGGACAGTGAGGGAAGAGGGGTGTCCCAGAGCGCAGGCCGAGCACGGAGGGGCTTGGGGAGCAGAGAGCAGGGAGCGGAGGGTGTGCCGGGGGGTGTGCAGTGGACGCACACTGTCTGTCCCCCCCCGACTCTTACCTGGGGCCCCCATGCTGGAACGAACCATGCTGCCCGCCCGTCAGGGCTGGGGAACAAGTGTGTCACTCCCCAGCCCTCCGGGCGGGCGGAAGTCACCCCGGGAGGAAACCGCGGGGCCGGCCCACCCCCTGCATGGGAAAATACCGGCGCACAGGCCATCGCCACTCCGCAGCTCAGCTGAATTTTTGGGGCAGGGGCTGCTGCGGCGGAAAGCGAGGAGGCTGGAAGAACTGCGTCTTGCAGGGGTCACACACACACACATGCACTACACGGTCCTCCCGCCCACGGAACGGCTGTGAACACATCTGGAGAAGGGCCTGTGGAGCTGAGAGAGAGGGTGAGGGTGCGCACAGTCTGAAGTTTGTTGGAGGAGCCTGGCCGTGCCCCTCACACACAGCGGGTGTGAGCGCGTCTATGCGCCACTCAGCGCTGCAGACGGCAAAGCCAGGGTGCGGCGCCGACGGGTGTGCCACACGGGAGGCAGCCAGGCCAGGCGGGAGGGACTGTGCCCTCGGGGCACAGCCGCACACAGCTGGAAGCCCGTAGTGCCGCACCGGGGCTCGGGAGCTGAGCGTGCCGAGCACCCGTGCACTTGGGTGGCCTGTGGGCCTCAGCCCTGCGCTTCTCGTGAGCCCCGCCAGAGGGCGGCAGCGCCCAGGCGATGGGCCCGAGGGCGGGGCCGGGGAGGAGGAGGAGGGGGAGGAGGGGGAAGAGAGGAGGAGGCAGCTCGCCCCCGCCCGCTTGCACACCTGCGAGGGTCACACAAAGGCGGGACTGCGGCACAGACAAAGGCTCAGAGCAGCTGCCCGGCCTCTCCTGTCCCTGCCACACTCGGGCACATGCACACTGGACTCCTCCCTCTACACACAGAGGCACATTAAGTGTTTGTTCTCAGACCCTGGGTCTGCACACAAGTGCACACACAGGGATTCTCTAGCACACATCTCTGCAGGTGGCCCCAGCACCCACCCTCCCTCAGGACCAAGCTCCCTGCTCTACACATGCCCTTCCTCACACAGACCCAAGGCACAGGGCACTGCACACATGTGGGCAGCCCAGGCCTCGCCACGTGTGCCCACACTCCCATGTGCACGGCGTGAAGGACACAAAGAACGACATGGATGTCCTGTGCCCCTGGCCTGTGCACCGACACCCCCGGCCTGGCAGGAAGGAGCTCAGCACTGGTGCTGCACACACACACACACACACACACACACACACACACACGGGCGGCTTCTGGGGACACCATTACCGAGAAGGCCCTCTCAGAGGCTGTCTGCAGCCCCGGTGGTGGCTGGTACAGAGTTTCTGCACATGAGCATGTCTGCGCAGCCGAGGGGTAGTGGATGCCTCGATTACGCAGCAAGAACCACTGTGGGTTGGGGTCCCCTTCTGAGGGGCTGGGGTCAGCGGTGCCCTCCCTTGACAGGCTCAGTGCGTGTCAGAAGCACACGCCGGCTGGGCCTGGATGGTGCTTGGGGAAGGGCACCCGTGTCCAGTGAGGCCCTCCCGGGGCAGGAAGGCCTGATGGTCCCCTGAGGGCAGACGGCGCTCCTGCCACCATCCACGCTGGACACGGGCCTCGTGGGAGGTGTGAAGGGCGGAGGGGTCATGCCGGAGACTGGAGTGGGTGGGCAGGGTGTGAACACTGGCCTCGCTGCCACACTGTCTGGGGCCTCGGTGGGCGAGGCAGGCAGGGCACAGGCGCTGGGGGCCACTGGGGGGCCCAGGAGCCTGCAGGGAGGTGGCCCTCGAGGCAGCCGGGCTGCTGGCCGAGCGGTAATTAAAGGAGACGCGGGGGGCTCCCCAGGGCCAGCGGGGCCGGTAACTGACACGCGGGCCCCATTGCTCCGCTCATATTTCTCGCCGGATCGATACGTTTGACTCCCGACAAGACAATAATCGCTTGTACGCGGCCCGGCGAGTCGATCAAATACATTATTAGAGCCAGGTCCCCGGGGGCGGCCGGGGAGCATGGGGGGGCAGCCGGCCCACCGGGGACTGAGGAGCAGGGCTCTCCACCCCTCGGGCTGCGGCCCCCTCCTCCCAGCCACCCCGGGAGCCTCCCGTGGCTCAGCGACCTGTGACCATCAGCAGCCGGGCCCAGCCTTGGCCTTGGGCTGTCCCCACAGGCCCTGCTGTCTGTGGGGCTGAGGCCCCTGGGACCCCACCCAGCAGGGGAGGAGGGGAGTCGCTGGTCTAGGATCGGTAGCTGAGCTGGGGAGAGGTTTGGGCCTAAGAGCCGGTAGCAGCAATCTCCCATTTGCCCCACTCTGGGCATGGGGAATGCCGGCTTAGGGGCCTCACAAACAGGAACACAGGAGGCAGCAACAGGCTCCCAGGGATAGCGCTGTGAGGCTGGTCCGCCCCAGATGGCCGCCGCATCAAGCACAGCTCTGGGCCGTCTGGAAGCGTCCTGCACCCATTGCTTGCCCACTGCCTTGCCTTCTGGGCTCAAATCTAGATCTTTTAATTTTTAAAAGATTTCCTTTAGCTGGGTGTGGTGGCACACGCCTGTAACCCCAGCACTCGGGGAGGCAGAGGCAGGAAGATCTCTGTGAGTTCAAGGCCAGCCTGGTCTACAAAGTGAGTCCAAGACAGCTAGGTCCACACAGAGAAACCCTGCCTTGAAAAACCAAAAATAAATAAATAAAGATCTTCTTTATCTTATCTGTATGAGTGTTTTGTCTGCATCTATGCCCATGCGCCATGTGTGTGCCAGGAGCTCACAGTGGTCAGAAGAGGGGTTCCCTGGAGTTGGAGTCACAGACGGCTGTGAGCTGGCAGGGGGTGCTGGGAACCCTAGTCCGCTGCTCTTAGCCGCTCAGCCACCTCCCAGCCCTTAAACTCGTCTGTGGCTGACAAGACTTTCCATCTCTTGGATGGGAGTTTCCCTCAGCTCTGCTTCTCCAATGGCTGCAGGTCAATCACGCTCTGGGCTGGGCGCACTGTTCAGATAGAGCGCGGGCTCAGCCTGGACTATGCCCAGCCCAAGCCAGGCGTGGTGGCACATGCCTGCAATGCCAGCACGGACAGGTGAAGGCAGACAGATCAGTCTACACAGTAAATTCAAGTTTGTCTGGACTACATGAGAGCCCGTCTCAAAAAACAAGCAAACCCCCAAATCAGGCAAGTTCTGACGGACGGTCTCCTGACGCCGGATTTGGCTGCGGCCTTCCTGCCTCCTTGTGCTCCTCGAGCCAACGTGGTATTCCTAACTCTCTCTGAGGATCTGGGCTTGTCATCATGGTACTGAGGGATGGGGGCTCAGGCAGGTGACCGCTGGAGTGGGGATTCAAACCCAAGTCTCTCCTCCCCCAGTGGTTGAGAGCAGCCTTTGCCCTTCCAGAGGACCAGAGTTCGATTCCCAGCACCCATATCAGGTCCCTCACAACCACAACTCCAGGGGATGCAATTCCTTTGTCTTCCACGACACCAGCACACATCCACACAAGACATACACATAAAAAATAATAAAATTAAAAAAAAATAAGGCTGGCCTGTGCCTTTAATCCCAGCACTCAGGAGGCAGAGACAGGCGGATCTCTGTGAGCTTAAGGCCAGCCTGCTCTACAGAGTGAGTCCAGGACAGCTGGAGAGAGCTCTCTCAGAAAACAAAAGCAAACAGAAACAGACTGAGAGAAACGTTTCAGCCAACACAGCTAGGAGCTGGCTGCGTCTGCCGCGTGTGACCAGCATAGCCCCCAAAGAACCCTTCAGCCCTAAACAGCCAGGGGAGGTTTGTCTGTGCCCTCTCCCACTAGCCTTCTCTCTCCTCCCTGGGGTTCAGGGTTGAGGGAAGGGAGGGGGAGGCCTAAGCTCCCCAAGGAAGACAGTTTAAGAGCGAGCGCTGTGGCTGGGAGCGACGAGCAGGGCTGGTCTGCAGGCCTAGCTGGCCGTGTTCGCGTTAGAGGGTGAAGATGTGGTTCACGGTTGAGTCCAACGACAATGTGGCTCAGAGGCCGAGCGCCGGCTCAATACTCACGATCCCAGCAGCGTACAAAGAAGAAAAACCCACATTTAACTCTGCTCCAGTAGGAGTGGTTGTAGGTAGGAAGTGGCATGACTCAGCCAACAGTGTGTGTTGTGGGTGTGTCCGGGTGCACACATATGTTCACATGCAGGGTTGCATATCCCTCAGGGGCATTCACCCGCTTTTTAAGACATGATCTCTCACTGGTACCCTGCTGCCAATTTGGCTAGACTGGCAGGCCAGCAAGCCTCAGGCATGTCCTGTTCCCACCAGAGTCCAGCAGAGGCGTTTGATGTCTGTGCTGGGAACCAAACTCAGGCCTTCAGCTGGTGCTTCGGGCCTTCACCAGTGACTTCATCCCAGCCCACGCCTGCGGCCCACAGAGCCAAGAGAGGGCATTGGGTCCCCGGAAACTGGAGCTGTTACAGACAGTTGTTAGCTGTCATGTGGGTGCTGGGATTGAACTCGGGTCTTAGGCAAGTGCTCTTAGCCTCTGAGCCACCTCTCCAGCATGCTGTGGCTGCCGTGGAGGGTACACGAACAGGCACTGAGGGGCGGCTGGCATGCCTGGGCAAGAAGGAGACACGTGTCCCTGAAGACAACTTTGCCAGTAGGCTCAGAAGGACCTGGAAACTGACCGGTGAGGTAGGCTGAGGAGGCGGTGGAGTCAAGAATGAACCACATAGGCCTGGAAGTCTCTTTCCACCACCGGAGGGACTGAAAGAGGGACCTAAGCTCTGAAAACTAGAGCCAGAGTGATCTCGACTGTGTGGGAGGTAGAAGGTGGTTGACGACAGAGGAAGCTCCTTCATCTCCTCTCCTCCTCT
Source organism: Pachyuromys duprasi (assembly GCA_028658305.1). NCBI lineage: Eukaryota > Metazoa > Chordata > Mammalia > Rodentia > Muridae > Pachyuromys > Pachyuromys duprasi. Next base: position 1,199 of record JAQQSO010007232.1, on the reverse strand, counting down.
TCCTCCTCCTTCTCTTCCTCCTCCTTCTCTTCTTCCTCCTCTTCTCCTTCTCCTTCTCTTCTTCCTCCTCTTCCTCCTCTCCTGTTTCCTCCTCCTAGTCCTCTCCCTCTCTTCCTGTCCTCTGCTTCCTCCTTCTCCTTCTCCCCCTCCTAGAGTTTTCAGACAGGATCTCACTCAGGCTGGCCCTGAACTTTTGGTCCTCCTGCCTCAGCCTCATGAGTGATTACAGGCATGCACCCCGCCATTAAATGGATGGAAGTCTTCTGCTAGATGCTCCAAGCTGTGAGATCCCTCAGGAGCTACTCTGGGTGAGCCAGAGGAGAGATGGCTGCTGGAAGGCTGGGGCAGTGGTCCAGGCACGGGGGAAGGATGAGGCTGTGAGGATGGGTGTAGGAATTCAAGGCAAGGTCCCCGGGCCCAGAGACAGAGATGGGAAGAAGCTGAGGCCATCTCAGGGGACAGTGGGAAAGACATGCCAGCGGCAGCAAGGCCGTGGCGCCTAGCAGTGGAAACAGATGCCACCACCATTCCCAAAGTTGCCAGAGTTTCCAGGTAGCTCTGCAGTGTGGCTCAAAGGACATAAAAGGTCATCAGGGCCAAAGAGATGGCTCAGAGGCTAAGAGCACTGGCTGCTCTCCCAGAGGACCTGAGTTCGATTCCCAGCACCCACACGGTGGCTCACAGCCACCTGTAATCCCAGTTCCAGGAGCTCTGACACCTTCTGGCCTCCAAGAGCACCAGGCATACGCACAAGCAACACAACTATACATATATAATAAAAACATGATTAAAACAGCCCAGTGAGGCGCCAACCACCTGACAACAGAGGGCATGTTCCCTGTACTCAGTTTCCCCATCTCTGAATATGAGACTGGAAAATTCTAAGCTCATTCTGCATTCCAGTCTAGAACTTGTGGCAATCCTCCTGCCTCAGACTCTGAGTGCTAGGCTAACAGGTGAGAGCCATGTGTGGTTCGTTTGTGCATGTGTGTGGATGTGTGTGTGGATGTGTATGTGTGGAGGTGTGTGGAGGTGTGTGTGTGTGTGTGGAGGTGTGTGTGGAGGTGTGTGTGTGTGTGTGTGTGTGTGTGTGTGGAGGTGTGTGTGTGTGTGGAGGTGTGTGTGGAGGTGTGTGTGTGTGTGGAGGTGTGTGTGGAGGTGTGTGTGTGTGTGTGGAGGTGTGTGTGGAGGTGTGTGTG
>JAQQSO010007231.1:0-10763 GCA_028658305.1 Pachyuromys duprasi | reverse complement strand
AATATGACCTGAGTTTGTATCAAAATGAAAAATAACTAACCAGCAAAATATCCTGAATTGTTATTTTGAAGAAAGTTAAGGAAAATATTTTTGCTTATTACCAAAACAAAAAAGATGAAAAATATTAAAATAGCTTATGTAAGTGAAATCAACTTTTTACTACTTTTAAATTTAAGATTATAATCTAATTACAATCTTTTGTCCTTTTTTCTTCCTCCAAAAATCTCTGATATTTCCCTTCTTTCTCTGTTTTAGATATGTGGCCTCTTTTTGTCATTAATTATTGTTACACACACACAACATAAGCATATAAATCTTAAACATAAACTACTCAATAAGTTTGCTTTTGTTTTGTTTTGTTTTTTAAAGTTTAAACAGCCATGAAAACTAATTGTGGATAAGATCACATCTCTACAGATCAGGAACAATATACGATACTCTTCTCTCCCTTGATGCATTTTGATGTATTTTGCTAAATAAACTTAATACCTTTTGAACACTTGCAGTTCATCAGCTCCATAAAGAAATTACTTACATATTTTTAACTAATGACTTAATTTAAGAATATCCTCTTGGTGGATATTAGTACTTACTTTTTTTTCTTCCTAATAAAGCTAAATTCAACAATCTTCAGTGTGTTAAATTTCACAAATTCTTTTTCTACAAATCTCTAGAGGAAGGATTACTAAGTCAAAAGGTAAATATTCATATTTTGATTGATAACATGAAAGATTTTTTCCAAGGAGACCGGCTAATATGTCTGCTGCAAGAAGACTATGCTTGGGCTGCTTTCAGTTCAGCATCACTGTGACTCAGTACTTGTATATTTGGTCTTTGGCTCTTATGGCCATAGATAGAGTCAGGTCATCGCTTCTCTGTTTGAGGAATATCTCTATATTTGTATACATACATGTTTTTCATTGTGAAAGAGCAGAGAAATAGTTCTGGTAGTTTGATATCAGCCCTGATCTCAAAATATATAATGATGCACAAAAGGATTTACAAAGTAAACAATAAAAATATCCGTTATATTAGTAACATTGCCAAAGCTGCAACATATTTTTATAACAGTGGATTATTAGTTCAAGAAGAATTAATAACAGGCTCACACTATGGAAAAAAGATTGTTAGATCTTCAAATTGTAACAATATGTCCATAATTTACTAACTGTCATTCTTTTAATCCATTATTTGTAAAGCAGTTGCAATTTGATGGACAGTTCTAGTAAAGAACCTAATTAGTATTATAAATGTTTCTGTTTTTGTTAATCCCTTCATCCAATGAATATTTCTTATTCTTTTTTTTCTCCTGGTAATCAATTGTATTTCTTACCATGCTGGGAAATTTAATATTATCTTTTTAATACTCTGGTTTTCTAAAAGCAATTGGAATAATAATTATTATAATTCAGTTAATGAGTTCATTTTACTTTAATCAAGACTTTAAATTACAAATCCAACATTTCTGTTTAAAAGAATCTTTTTTTAATTTTATGAAATTAAAGTTAAACTGTCTGCTAGTTATGTGTTGCCTCAAACACAGTAATCTTTCTGAGTAACAGGCATTAAGGGTGGCAGTATACTAATTTTTAAATTCCTGGAAACCTCTTTACTTACATATGACTAAAGCAGATAAATAATTAGAAAATATAGATTGGTGTGTTGTTATATTGTCAATTGGAATAATCTTTCTTTCCCTATTTCCTGATTTGTCTTCCTTATGTTCTTTAAAAAATTAAATACCTTTAAAATCATATTTTATATTTTTATATAGGGTTTGCTTTATTTAAAATATGAATGTCAGTTTGCCTCTTATTCATTTTTATTCACACTGTGATTCTAATTAATAATTAACATGCATAAACATTTACTTATGGACAAATACAATTAACTATGGAATAAAAGATTCCAATCTTGTTCAGTAGGAGAAACTTCATGGAAGCTTCTCTCAGCCATGTTCTGAATATTTTATCAACTTTGCCTGCTAACTTTTACTTCATTATCTTAGCCACATGCTGAAAAACAATAACTTTAATATATTGACGGGGTCATATGATGAGTTTTTACACATTAAATTTCAAAAGGACTTTTTTTTCACATAAGAGTTCATATGGTAGGCTTCTGTTCTCTGCTTTCTCCCTTTTCCAATGACCATCCCATTTCCCTTTCTGAATGAGGGCTGATCATCTTACCCAGGGTCCTCCTTTTTGCTTAGCTTCTTTAGATATACATATTTTAGTATGTTTATCTTATCTTATAGGTCTAGTACCCACTTAAAAGTGAGTGTATGCTGTGTGTGTTTTTCTGCTTCTGGAAGACTTCACTCAGGATGATCTTTTCTAGTTCCTACCATTTGCCTGCAAATTTCATGATTTCCTTCCCTAGTAAGGAGAAGAGGAGCTATCTCTGACATGATCTATGTGGCTGGCTCTTTGATCACCTCCCCCTGAGAGGCGAGCAATCTTACCAGGTCATAGAGGAAGACAATGCAGGCAGTCCTGATGAGACCTGATAGGCTAGGGTCAGATGGAATGGGGGAAGGACCTGACTGACCCTTTCCAACTTGGAGAGAGGCCTGGGAGGAAATGAGAGAAGAAGGGTGGGATTGGGAGGGGAAAAAGGAGGAGGCTACAGCTGGGATACAAAGTGGATAATACAAATTGTAATTTGTATTACAAATTTTAATTAATAAAAAATAAATTAATAATAAAAAAGAAAAAAAAGAGTCCATATGGATAAGCTATGAATGTGATTTCCTATACATGGGGTAATGAGAATGGAACTGAAATGGAAGCAGACTACCTACTTAAGAACATTAAGAGTGCTAGAAAATCCTATGCAAGTAGCTGGTGCAGAAAAAGCTATCTATGATTAGATTTTATTTATCTGGTTTGATGTTGAGGTCTTTGATCCATGTGAACCTGAGCTGTGCAGGGTGATAAATATGGATCCACTTGCATTCTTCTACCTGTAAATTTCCAGTTAGATCAACATCATTTGTTGAAGATGCCTTTTTTGCTCCATTGCACATTTTTAGCTTCTTTGTCAAAAATCAGGCTTCCATAGGTGTGTGGGTTTATTTCTGGGGCTTTGACTCAAGTCTCTTGATCAACCTGTCTACTTTTATGCCTGTACCATACAGTTTTTAATACTTTTTCTGTGTAGTAAAGCTTGAGATCAGGGATGGGGATACCTCTAGAAGTTCTTTTATTGTGCAAGATTGTTTTAGCTGTTCTGGGTTTCTTGTTTTTCCATATAAATTGAGAATTGTTCTTTTAAGGTGTGTAAAGAATTGTGCTGATTTTTTATGGTAATTGCATTGAATCTTCAGATTGTTTTTAGTAAGGTGCCCCCCCCTTTTTTTACTACTACATAACTCCTATCAATCCTTGAGCATGAGAGACATTTCTGGTGTCAATTTCTTTCTTCAGTGACATGATGTTTTTGTCATACAGGACTTTCACTTTCTTGGTTAGAGTTACACTAATATACTTTATGTTACTTGTGGCTGTTGTGAAGAGTGTTGTTTCCCTAATTTCATTCTCAGCTAGTTTACCAATTGTATTCAGAAGAACTACTCAATTTTTTGTGTTAATTTTGTATTTAGCCACTTTGTTGAAGGTGTTTTTAGCTTTAGGAGTTCTTTTGTATAATTTTTGGGTTTTTAAAAAATATACTATCATATCATCCTCTAAGAGAAGAAAAAGTAGGAATATGTTGAACTATTTATTACAGGAGACAACTTCCAGAACAGAACACCAACAGCTCAGGCTCTAAGATCAAAAATTAATAAATGGGACCTCATGAAACTGAAAAGCTTCAAGCTTAAGGACACTGTCCATTGGACAAAATGACAGAAAAGAGAATGGTAAAAGATCTTCACCAACCCTACATCCAACAGATGACTACTATTTAAACTATATAAAGAACTCAAGAAATTAAACACCAACACACCAAATAACCCAAATAAAAATGGGACACAGTTAAACAGAGATTTCTTTTTATATTATTGTATTTTATTGATGTATTTATTACAATTTATTCACTTTGTATCCCCACTATACCCCTCTCCCTGGTCTCCTTCTAGTCCTACCCACCCTCCCTCTTCTCTCTCTACAGTCTCTCTCCTGAGAGGGGAGGACTTCTTCCCCTTCTATCTGACCCTAGCCTATCAGGTCTCATCAGGACTGCCTGCATTGTCTCCCTCCGTGGCCTTGCAAAGCTGAACCACCCAGGGGGAGGTGAACAAAGAGCCAGCCACTGAACTCATGTCAGAGACAGCCCCTGTTCCCCTTACTAGGAAACCCAGTTGGAAAGTGAGCAGCCTATGGGCTTCCTCTGCCCAATGGGTTTAGATCCTTTCAATGTGTGGTCCTTGGTTGGAGTATCGGTCTCTGCAGGGCTCCCCTGGGCCCAGGTTATTTGTCTCTGTTGTTCTCCTTGTGGAGTTCACGCCCCCTCCAGGTCTTTCTGTCTCACTCTTCTTCCATAAGGTTTCCTGCACTCTGCCGAAAGTTTGGCTGTGAGTCTCAGTATCTCCCTCGAAACCCTGGTGGATATAGTTTTTCATAGGTCCCCTGTGGAAGGCTTCAATCCTGTTTCTTGTCTTCTCTTACTTCTGATGTCTATCCTGTTTACCCTTTTAAGTAAGATTTCAACCTCTTTCCTAGGGTCTTCCTTGTTGTTTAGCTTCTTTGGGACTATAGATTTTAGTATTTTATCCTATAGTATATTGCTAATATCTACTTATTTTTTTTGCCAATATCTACTTATATGTGAGTATATACCATATGTGTCAGCAACCCTACATCTGATAGAGTTAATATCCAGAATTTATAAAGAACTGAAGAAGTTAAACCCCAACAAACCAAGAAATCCAATTAAAATGGGGTAAAGATCTAAACAGAGAATTCTCAACAGTGCAATACTGAAAGGCAGAGAAATACTTAAATGTTCAACGTCCTTAGTCATCAGGGAAATGCAAATCAAAATGACCCTGATATTCAACCTTACACTCGTCAAATGGCTAAGATAAAAAAAAAACTCAAGGGATGATGTATGCTGGAGAGGTTGTTGAGAAAGGCGAACTCTCCTCCATCTCTGGAGGGATTGTAACCTGTACAACTACTTTGGAAATCAATCTGGTGCTTTCTTAGAAAATTAGAAATAGTGCTATATCAAAATCCAGTTGAACCACTCCTGTGCATTTACCCAAAAAATCCCCCACCATTCGATAAGGACATTTGCTCAACCATGTTCATAGCAGTGCTATTCATAATTGCCAGAATCTGGAAACAATCTAGATGTCCCTCTACCAAGGAATGGATACAGAAAGTGTGGTACCTTTACGTGATGGAATATTACTTAGCAATTAAAAAAAGGAAATCATGAATTTTGCAGGCAAGTGGTGGGAACTAGAAAATATTGTCCTGAGTGAGGTAAAGCAGAAGCAGAAAAGCAGACAATTCTTAATAGAGGATATCTATTGGCTGAGAAACACTTAAAGAAATGTTCAGTCTTTATTCATCAGGGAAATGTAAATCAAAATGACTCAGATTCCATCTTAGACCTGTCAGAATGGCCAAGATAAAAAACTCAAGTGACAGCACATGCTAACTAGGATGTGGAGCAAGAGGAACAGTCCTTCATTGCTGATGGGAGTGTAAACTTGTACAACCACTGTGGAAATCAATCTGGCACTTTCTCAGAAAATTGGGAATAGATCCATATCAAGACCCAGTCAAACCACTCCTGGGTATATACCCAAATGATATTCAACCATACCAAGAAGACACTTGCTCAACTATGATAAAAGCAGCTTTATCTGTAACATCCAGAAACTGACAGCAACCTAGATGTCCCTAAACCAAAGAGTAGATAAAGAAAATGTGATACATTTACATAACAGAATACTACCGAGCTATTAAAGACAAAGACATCATACAGTTTGCCAGCAAATGGATGGAATTAGAAAACATTATCCTGAGTGAGGAAACACAGACCTAGAATAACATGCATGCTATGTACTCACTTATAAGTGGATATTAGCCATAAAGTGCAGGATAACCTTGCTACAATCTACAGACCAAAAGTAGCTAAGTAACAAGCAGGACTCAGGGAGGTTGCTTTAATTTCACTCATTAGGGGAAGTAAAATAGGCATTGGAGGTAGATGGAGGGAGATAACTGGGTAGGAGAAGAGATTGGGCAGGGAGTAAGGGTTAGGAATAAGAGTAGGGAGAGGAGAGGAGAGAGGGGAGGGCAAGAAAATAGAAATCAAAAGTGGGGTTATCTCTGGGATTAGTCAGAGACCTAGGTTACAGGAGACCCCAGGAAGTGTATGGGGTCACCTTAGCTGACACTCCTACTATCCTAGAATATGGAGCCTGAAGTAGACTACCTCCTATAGCCAAGCACGGTTTCCAGTGGAGGAATATGGATTCCAACTCACTCATAAAACCATCAACCAAATTCGTGTAGGCACAAAAGATGTTCTGGTACAAAGAAGGAGTGAAGATTCAGAGAATGGCCAAAACGCTATTGGCCCTACTTTAGACCCATTCCGTGGGAAAGAACCAGTCCCTGAAACTATTAATGTAACTTTGTTTTGCTTATAGGCAGGAGCATAGCATAACACTTCTGAAAGGCTTCATGAAGCAGCTGATGGAAACACATGCAGAGACCCACAGCCAAACATTAGGCAGAGCTCAGGGAGCCATACTGAAGAGCTGGGCCATGATTGAGGGAGAGAGAGGGTCAAGAACTCCTCAAGAAGAGCTACAGAGTCAACTAACTTGTCCCCATGGGGGCTGACAGAGACTGAACCACCAATCAAAGTATATACAAGGACTGGCTGTAGGCCCCCTGCATATATATAGCAGATGTGCAGCTTGGTCTTCATGTGCCCCCCCCCCCCCAATCAACTGTAGCAGGGGCCCTTTCTGACTTTGTGACCTGCTTTGGATCCCCTTCCCCTAACTGGTTTACTTTGTCTGGCCTAAGTGGAAGAGGATGCCTTTAGTACTGCAGTAACCTAATATGCCAAGGTGGTTTGGTCCCCATGAGGGACCTCCCCCTTCTTTGAGGAGAAGGAGAGGGGAAAATGGGGAAAGAGGTTTGTGAAGTTAGGGCCTGAGAGGAGAAAAGGGTAGGTTGTGATCAAGATATAAAGTGAAGAAAACAGAAAGAAAGGAAGGAAGGAAGGAAGGAAGGAAGAAGGAAGAAAAACTATCTATTACCAGCTAGGCATCATGCACACTGACTGTTTGGGAAACTTCTTAAAAAAAAAAAAAACAAGAACAAAAACAAAGAAACAACCACAAAACTGCATTTGGGCCCTGGGCCCTAGGAGGGTAAATATCCCTGGTAATATAAACCTGGTCAACATTCTGTGTCTGGATTGATTAAAGAGCCTAAAAGGGAAGTTTTGCTCAATGGTCACGTAGTCAAACTTCCTCTAAGTATTTTTGTTTCTGTCCAATGATTAGAGCTATTCTAAAGCCTGACCACAGGAACTTTCTTTTGAACTGTGTAACAGTTAATGTATAAATTCATATTTAGTTCAACTGCAGGGAATAGGTGACTGTTGAGGACTTAGTTCTAAATGGATCATTTATATCACCTGATTCAAGGACCAAGAAATATCATGGCAATACAGAAGGAAAGATTAAAAAACAAAGCAGAGGGCTAGAAAAAATTCTACAAAGCTGTCTTCTGGATAAGAAAGGGCCATTGAAAACATGAATAAACAGCATCTATGTTTACATGCACTTGATCTGTACACACATACAAAAAGACAAGGAAGTAGAAAGGAACTAGCTGGAAACAAACATAAGTCATCAGAGGGAGAAGGAGGATGTTTATGGTCACAGTGTTCTGTGCATATTTATAAAACTGTCAAAAAAAAAGGAGGCAAAAAAATGGTTTGACTGGTTACAAGTCATTTTCTCCCCATGAGCTAATAAATGTCCAAGAGGTAGGTATAACCACAGGATAAAAAGACCATGTTTATAAGAGCAGTAAATGGGACTGAGCAGTTAAAGCACCTGATGCTCTTCCACAGCATCTGAATACAATTCCCAGCATCCACCTTGGGTTGAGTCACTGGTAACTGCCTGTAACTTCAGCTGTAGGATTATACATATTCTTCTAGAGTTTACAGGCACCTGAATTTACATGTACACACCTGTATACAGAAATACACATGCACTCATAATTAAAGATAAAAATAAATCTTAAAAAAGGAATATAATTACTAGAATTAACATGTAAAACATCATCCTATGAACAGCAACAACAACCCATTTTATGAATGAAAATACTTCGTTAAGATAGCAACATTTTGCAACACAGAGTAGTAGCATGTGTTTTCCTTCTTAAAAAAATAGCTTTGAATCTATCAATTATTTTGAAAACTGCATTAATAATAGAAAAGTGACTAAGGAATTTGATAAAATTGTAGTAATAGTCTTATATAATAATATCTTGTAAAATATAGACTACAAAGATAGGTGTCACAAAAACCTTGGGGCCTGATATAAGAGAATGTTTTCTATGATTCATATTTTAAAACATAACTGGGACCAAAAAACAACATGCTCATTCTAAAACACCTTCATCTTTTCTCTGTTGTAAAATTATAATTTATCCAACCGCAGAGAAGAGTTTCTAGATATTTATAAAAGCTGATTCCAGATGATTAAAGCTATTCTAACCTTAGTGTGATTTTAACTGTTACAAAGATTTTACTAAAACCTGCATACAAGTTGTTTTAATAATCAAACCACCAATATTAAGTTCTAACATGATAGTACTTAAGACATTCTCATATTATTGATAAAAGAGATATAACATATATCTTTCGAGGAAAAAACTATCCTTTATGTATGTTACCTTCTCCTACTTTAGTAGTAAATTAACTGATGTGAATTTAGGCTGTTCATGTAAATATATGTGCTCTATTTTTCAAAGACAATTTTATTTAATTATACATTCAAAATATAAAGCAATGAACTATGATTTGTCAATGAGCAGTATGATAAGGCTGAAAGTCAAGAATATCAGTATCTAAGTACTGATCACACATTGATTATTTAGTTGGTGGACTTGGAGGGGGCGGGGAAGAAGGAGATGAGGGAGGGAGTGGGAGGGTAGGAGGGAATGGGGGAGGGGGCTACGCCTGGGATTCAAAGTACCTAACCTGTGATTGAGATAAAAATAAATAAATTAAAAAAAAATAAAAAAAAGAAATATGTAGAGAGTTTATTCTTTTTTTAAAACATGTTTTACTTGCTAGACCTTCATTTTTCAGACTATATAGTAAAGACAACTATTAAGTAAGTGACAGGGGATTAAGCTTAGACCTCCTGGATTGAAAGCCCCATTATTTGCCACCATAGCTAATAACTGGCTTGCCTCTGTATTCATTAATGTATCTGAGATTAAAACCTTCGTCTTATATATCCCAGGTGTCTTTTTTGTTTTCATCCATAAGCGCCAATCGCTGTGAATGAATCCTATTCTAGTCTCTTCTAGATCATCCACACTTTCTGGTGAGAGTTACGGAGTCAGCTTTTTTCGCCTGTTCTGTCATATGCTCCTTTATGAGCCTCTAGTTTATAACTTACAAGATTCATAAATTATCACCTTCAAACACTCAATTGTGTGTTTACTAAGAAAACAGAAATCACCAGGATGTTTCCTCTGGCATTGTGTCAGAGTTAGTTTACAGAGTTATCAGTTTAATCGATAGAAAACGAAAACATCAGCATCTGCTTCCCCACCCACAGTCTTGTGATTTAAATGTTACCAATTCCAAAAGCAGTGGTTATCATTCTCTTTATAAATACCCAGTCACCAAATTACATTCTTTACTCTAAACCCATTATTTCTTCTCTCTAGAAGCCTTGATTTACGAATTATTATTTTGTGTAATATCCTCAGGTTTCTGAATATGGTACCTAATTACTTTAAGTCTATAAGAAAATTCAAGTTTCCAAGATGATATTTTAAGCAAGCACATAAATTCTGTATCTTCAAATGCATAAAAATGCAATTGATAGTGAAAATATAAAACCCTAAGCAAATTTCCAGAGATTCAGAATGAGTCTTGTAGGTGCATAGGAGTCAATTGGGATGTATAGACTTTGGAAGTGGGCACATATTTCTTTGTTTGACTACATCTGGTTATGTGAATTTTTATTTGTAATTTCTTTACAATAAAGTAATACTTTATTTAAAAATACAACCCTATATATTTGCTCTTCTTTCTTGGTGCCTTAGAAACTCACATGGAATAATTCCACTGTTTTGATGGGCATATTTATTTAAAGCATTTTACATTTACTTCTAATTGTCTGACCAGACATCCCACCCACAAAATTCCTAGTCTTTCTGTAAGCCAAAACTTTGCTCTTCTAGATTTTCTCTGAATTAAAAGAGCAGCTTGCAGGTATTTTGCAGAAAAAGCTGTGAAATTACTTTGCTCTTCTAGATTTTCTCTGAATTAAAAGAGCAGCTTGCAGGTATTTTGCAGAAAAAGCTGTGAAATTACTTATTCAAAGAGTTCTAACAATTTTTTGATGAGTTCATCACCTGATCATTGGTTCTTTTTTTACTTTACTGTTCTAATGTATTCGTGGATTCATAATTCATTAATCAATAAAGACTTAGACTAAATGTTTACAATGAGCCAATAATTCATAAAGTCACTCAAATTAAAGTTATAAGAATAAAAATATTACCAATTTTGTCTTCCTATGGGGG
>JAQQSO010007230.1:0-10763 GCA_028658305.1 Pachyuromys duprasi | reverse complement strand
AATCAATCTGGCACTTTATCAGGCAATTAGGAATAGTGCTACCTCAAGATTCAGCTATACCACTCCTAGATATATATCTAAAATATGGTCAAGTACACAACAAGGACATTTGGTCAACTATGTTCATAAGAGCTTTATTTCTAGTAGCCAGAATCTAGAAACAACCCAGATGTCTCTCAACTGAGGAATGGATACAGAAATTGTAGTACATTTACACAATGGAATACTACTCAACAATTAAAAGCAAGGAAATCTTGAAATATTCAGGCAAATGGTGAGATCACTGAGAAAAGATCATTGAGATCAATGAGAAAAGATCATCCTGAGTGATGTATCCCAGAAACAGAAAGACACATATGGTATATACTCATTTATTAGTGGATATTAGACATATAATATAGGATAAACACAATAAAATTTGTACACCTAAAGAAGTTAAGCAATAAGGAAAACCCTGGGTAAGATGATCAGTCCTCATTCAGAAGGCAAATGGGGTGGACATAGGAAAAGGGAGAAATAAGGGAACCGGAGAGGAGCATGCAACAGAGGACCTCTAAAAGACTCTACTCAGCAGGGTACTGAAGCAGATGCTGAGACTCATTGCCAAACTTTGGGCAGAGTGCAGGGATCTTATGAAAGAAGGGGGAGATAAAAGAGCTGGAGGGCACAGGAGTTCAACAAACACAGCAACAGAAACAGAAATATGACTACAGGGGTTATTTCTGAGACTGTTACTCCCAGGACCATGAATGAAGATAAGCTAAAATCCCTGCTCAGATGTAGCCCATGGCAGCTCAGTCTCTAAGTAAGTACCCTAGTAATAGGAACAGGAACTGTCTCTGACATGAACTCAGTGGCTGGCTCTTTGATCACCTCCCCCTGATGGGTGAGCAGCCTTACCATCCCACAGAGGAAGACAAGGCAGCCAATTCTGACTAGACCAAATAGGCTAGGATCAGAGGGGAGTGGCGGGGTACCTTCCCTATCAGTAGACTTGGGGAGGGGCAAGGAAGGGGAAAAGGGAGGGTAGGATTGGGAGAGAATGATAGAGCGGGTTACAGCTGGGATAAAAAGTAAATAAATTACAATTAATAAATATAATTTTAAATATGCATCTTTCACATGTATTATCTGAAACATGTATCAGGAAAGTACAAGATTGGATATTGTGGAAGTTGATGGTAAAACTGCATTGCTGAGGACACTGCATAACTTGAGTGTCTGAACATCAAGAAATCAAACTATTAATCATGTGGATGCTTTGTTTCCTGGCCATATTTCATAGTGCTAGTAGGAAACAAAGGTAATATCAACTCCTATTCTTCTGTGAACCATGGATGTATTTATTGTGGGTCTTATATCTTAGCACTATGGCACAGGAATGGGCACACATAATATATGTGGAATCAACCTTTGTCTGATATGATTTTATGGTCCCCTCCATAGAATGTAACACATGCTTGGCAATATAAAAATGGCCAGAATTTGTGACTAGATAGGCATATACTCAAGGGGTAAACTTTATACTGTTATTCTACAAAATGGACAAGGTATGACATAAGCTTCTCATTGATTGTTGTACTTGTGGATTAGTACATCCCTCAGCCTTCATAAGAGCAGCTTTTTTTCACTTTACATGGAAAAAATAAAGAAACCAATGACTGTTCATGGTACATTTAATAATAGACTATGAAGTGCTCACACACAAATATGGCTTACATGTCACACCCATTGCAACACAGCTGAGGGATCATGGCTGAAGAAAAGTGGGATGAGTTTAAGGGCCAAGAGTAAGTGGATAACCTCAAAGAAACATTATTTTTTTGTCCACAACAGGATAGGTGCATATGTAAAATCACAATGAATATGAAAAGTTGTACCAGACCATGTGTACTCAAACAAAACAAAATGCCCACCTGGAGAAGGATGGGCAGAACAATCTCAACACTAGCTGAGATGCAATAGGGATTTGATAGTTACTGGGGAAGAGAAAGTTAGTCTCTTCACAGTCTTCACTGTTGTGACCCCTAGGTGGCCACGCACAAGGGAAGGCTCCAATTACAACAGTACTCATACTTCACTTGACTGAAAACACAGTTAGTTATGTAGGGAGCTACATTTAGAGAGAGCAGATATGGTGGTGTTGGTGAATATGATCAAAATGTTTTGTATGAAATTATTAAGGAATTAATAAATATATTTGAAGGCCAAATAAAATAAAATGTGTGATGGTGGGGCATTTGTTGAAACTGTGAGAAATAAGTAAATAGATTTTGCCAATGGACAGTATAGATTCAAATGTATATCTATACAAATACAAAGATTTGTATCATTTGACAACTATATGTATGTAAGGAAAAGATTGCAAACACATTATAGATTGCAATCACTACTACATAGTCATGACAAAGTGGCAGAGGAGCTCCAATTCTCCAAACACACAGGGGTAAAAAAAGAAATGGAAACTTTATAACCAAGATTTCATCACTTTATTTTAGATTCATGTTTTGAAAACAATACTATGTCATAAACTTGTAAACCACTTGGGTTTATGACCTACATTGTCAGATTCTGGCCATTATTTCACTGCCAAACCTGTGTTCCATATTAATGAAGGGACCTTAATAATTGAATCAGACAAACGTTAATTGCACATACACTATTTGTGCCTATTTTTCTACCAGACTGTATATCATGTTAGGCCCATCTTTATTTCCTTGGGTAAGATGTTTAGCAACTTCAGCATTATAAAATATAGCCTGTAAAGATAAAGCATCCAGGGGATTAATAGCTTGATTTCTTCATGTTCAGAAACTCAAGTTTTGTACTATCCTCAGCAATGGAGTCTTGACATAAGGTTCTGCAGTTGCTAATCTTGTACCTTTCTGATACATATTATAGATAATAAATATGCAAGATGCATGATATTTAAATTGGTTAATGTGACTCATAATGGATACTTTAAATGCATACAAGTTCACTGAGATGTACAGGATTTGGGAATGGTTAATTTTGATGCCTTGAGTTTTTTATTTGAGATTTCTTTATAACAGATTTTTTATATAAAATATTGTTATTGCTAGTCTCTACATTCCTACGTTAGTCATTGTAGACTATCACAGTGCTCCTAAATTTAGTGGTTTTCATGATTTCTTCCTGCTAAATACAATTGAATCCTTACTTATTACTTTCAAATTATGATACAATATCTCTTATTTTGTTTCATTTTGTGTAAAGTTTCTAGACAAATCTATTAAGTTTAAAAGAACAAACATTCTATTTCAATTTGTGGAATTCTTTGAAGAATATTGGTGTCAGCTCACCTTTGAAGGTCTGGTAGAATTCTGCCCTGAAACCATCAGGCACTGGCCTTGTTGTTGTTGTTGTTGTTGCTTTTTGACAGGAAAAAATTTAATGACTACTCCTATTTTCGGGAGGGATATGGGGTGTTTAATCTATTTACCTGATATTGGATTAACTTTCATAAATGGAATCTGTCAAGAAAATTGTACATTTCATTTAGATTTTCAAATTTTGTGGCACATAGGCTTTTGAAGTAAGACATAATGATTTTTTTGAATTTCCTCAGTGTCTGTGCTTATGCCCCTCCCCCTTTTTTCTGATTTTGCTGACTTGGATATTTTCTCTGTGCCTTTTAGTTAGTTTGGCTAAGGGTTTGTCTTTCTTGTTGATTTTCTCAAAGAACCAGTTCTTGGTTTAACTGATTTTTTGAATTGTTGTATTTGTTTCCAATTGATTGATTTCAACCATTGGTTTGATTATTTGCAGCTGTCTACTCCTATTGGGCTTCTTTTTTTTCCTAGGGTTTTCTGGTGTGCAGTTAAGTTTCTTGAATGAGATGTCTCAAACTTCTTTCTGAAGGCATTTAATGCTATGTACTTTCCTCTTAACACTGCTTTAGTTGTGTCACATAAGTTGGGTAAGTTGTGCCTTCATTGAATTTTAGGAAGTCTCTAATTTATTATTTCTTCCCTGATCCAGGTGTCATTGAATAGAGAGTTGTTTGCTTTACGTGAACGAAGTAGTCTGGTGATGGAATTTTGCCTCTTGGACTTGGCAGATACAGGTTTAATTTAAAGTTCAGTTTCTCAGAGACTGACCTTGGCAGTTTCTCCAGCAGGATTCTCTGTTCCTGAGAACTAGATAGCAACCTTTGTGAAACCTGAGTGAATCTTTCGATATTTTGCCAAGTGAAGCAAATGGACTGTTTCCGTGAGAAAGTTACTTGTGGCTTTTTGCTTTAAAAAAGTTGTTTGAGTGCCTAATGAATGAGACTTGATCAGAAAACTGTGTCTTTGCCCATATCATTCTCACTCCTTCTTTCAGGTAGACCCTGCTCAACTTACCTGCAGGATGGGTCACATGCATGTGTAAGAACATTGTCAAACTCATTCTATGAGACCACAGTAAAGTTGAAACCTAACCCACACAAAGACCCAACAACAAAAGAGAACTTCATACCTATCTCACTTATGAACACTGATGCAAAAATACTCAACAAAATACTCACAAACGGAATCCAACAGCACATAAAAGCTATCATCCACCATGACCAAGCAGGCTTCATCGCAGGAACACAGGGGTTGTTCAATATACAGAAAACCATCAATGCAATCCACAGTATAAAACAAAACAAAACAAAAAAAAACACACAAAAAACAGAAGGAAAAAAACCCACATAATCATTTCCTTAGATGCTGAAAAAGCATTTGAAAACATCAAGCTCCAATGTTTAAAATTTGAAGAGATCAGGGATAAAAGGCACATACCTAAACATATTAAATTCAATACATAGCAAGTCTATACCCAACCTCAAACTGAATGTAAAGAAGCTTAACCCAGTCCCACTGAAATCAGGGAAATGCAAGGCTGCCCACTATCTCCATAGCTCTCCAACATAGTACTTGAAGTCCTAGCTAGAACAATAAGGCAACTAAAGGTGATCAAAGGAATAGACATTGGAAAAGAAGTAAAATATCACTATTCGCAAATGATATGATAGTATACATGAATGACCCCAAAAATTCTACCTGAGAACTCCTTCCTCTGATAAGCACCTTCAGCAAAGTGGCTGGATACAAAATTATCTCAAAAAAAAAAAAAACAATCTGAATCTCTCTTGTATACAAAAGACAAACAGGATGAGAAAGAAATTAGGGAAAAATCACCCCTCACAATAGCCACAAAAAACATAATGTACCTTGGTGTAACTCTAACCAAGCAAGTGAAAGACCTTTAAGAAAAAACCCTTCATGTCTCTGAAGAAAGAAATTGAAGAAGATATCAGAAGATGGAAATATCGGACATGCTCATGGGTAGATAGGATTATCATAGTGAAAATGGGCATCCTGCCAAAAGCTATCTACAGATTCAATGCAATTCCCATCAAAATACCAACACCATTCTTTATAGCCATTGAAAGAACAAATCTCAATTTCAAATGTTAAAAACAGAACAAAAGGAAATAAGAAACAAAAAGTTAAACAATCCTATACAACAACAGATTGTCTGGAGGTATCTGCATCCCTGATCACAAGATGTACTGCAGAGCAATATTAATAAAACCTACATGGTACTTTGGCATAGAAACAGAATGGTTGCTCAATGGAATCATATAAAAGAGCCAGAAATATACCTACACATCTTTGGAAACTTAACTTTTTTGACAAAGAGGCAAAAATCCAACAATGTAAACAGATAGCATCTTCAAAAATGGTGCTGGTCTAACTGGATGTCATCATGTTTAAAAATGCAAATACACCCATATTTATCATCCTGCACATAACTAAAGTACAAGTGGATCAAAGACATCAACATAAAACCAGACAGATGAAACCTGTTAGACCAAAAAATTGGGGAAGGGCCTTGACCTCATTGGCAAGGAAAAAATTTCCTGAACAAAATACCAACAGCACAGACTCTAAAATCAACAATTAATAAATGGAACTCCATGAATCTGAAAAGTTTCTCTATAGCAAAGGACTCTGTCAATCAGAACAAAAATGATAGCCTACAAACTGGGAGATCTTCACTAATCTGACAGAATATATAAAGAACACAAGAAGTTAAATACTAACAAACCAAGTAATCCAATTTAAAAAATAGGGTACAGAGATAAACAGAAAATTCTCAATAGAAGAATATTGAATGGGAGAAAAACATTAAAGAAATGCTCAACATCCTTAGCAATTCACCTCAAACCCATCATCTCATTGGCTGAGATTAAAAAAAAAAACTCAAGGGATGATGTATGTTGGAGAGGGTGTGGAGAAAGGGGAACCCTCCTCTTTTTCTGGTGGGAATGTAAATTTGTACAACATTTTGGAAATCAATCTGGCACTTTCTTAGAAAATTAGGAATAGTGCTACCTCAAGATCCAGCTTATACCACTCCTAAATATATATCCAAAACACACCCTATCATTCAATAAGGGCATTTGCTCAACTATGTTCATAGCAGCTCTATTTGTAATTCCAGAATCTGCAAACAACTTAGATGTCCCTCAACAGAAGAATGGATACATAAAGTGTGGCACATTTACACAGTAGAATATCAGTCAGCAATTCAAAAACAAGGAAATCTTGATATATGTATGTATGTAAATAGTGGGAACTAGAAAAGATCATCCTGAGTGAGGGAACTCAGAAGCAGAAAGACAGATACAATATATAGTCACTTATAAGTAGCTATTAACCATGTCATATAGGATAAACATACTAAAATCTGTAGCCCTAAAGAAGCTAAACAACAAGTAGGACCCTAGGAACGATGTCTAGTCCTCGGTCAGAAGGGCAAAAAGGATAAACATTGAAAGTAGGAGAGGACAAGGAACAGGAGAGGAGCCTTTAACAGAGGACCTCCTAAAAACTCTAGCCACCAAGGTATTGAAGGAGATACAGAGACTCATAGGCAAACTTTGGGCAGAACTCCAGAATCCTTATGGAAGAAGAGGAAGATAGGTAGACCTGGATGGGCTGGAACCCCACAAGGAGATCACCAGAGTCAAAATACCTGGGCTCAGGTGGACCTGCAGAGAACAATATTCCAACCAAGGACCATGTATGGAGAGGATCTAGACACCCTGTTCAAAGGAATTCCATTGGCTTCTCAGTTTCCAAGTGGGTTTCCTAGTAAGGTGTACAGGGCCTGTCTATGACATGAACTCATTAGCAGGCTCTTTGATCACCACCCCATTGGGAGTGCAGCTTTGCCAGGCCACAAAGGCAGATGATGCAACCAGCCTTAATGATACATGATAAGCTAGGGTCCTATATAAGGGGAAGAAGACCTCCCTTATTAGGGTATTATGGAAAGGACATAGGGAGAGAAGAGGGAGCGGGTGGAATTGGGACATGATGAGGAAGTGAGCTGTAATGGGGATACAATGTGAATAAATTGAAATAAATAAATATATAAATTAAATTTAAAATGTAAAACATAAAAAATACAAACCATTATTAAAACAAAACAAACAAACAAACAAACAAAAAAAAAAACGTGGATAGGTTTGATGGTTACACCATTAATCACATCCATCACTCAAGAGGCAGAGGTAAATGGATCTCTGAGTTTATGGCCAGCTTGGTCTACATAGAGAGTTTGAGAAAAGCCAGAATCACAAAGCAAAACGTTGTATCAAAATGATGGAAAGGAGAGAAGGAGAGGTTTATCTGGTAATGGTAGTGAATGCCTTCATTCCCAGAATTCAGTAGACACACATAAGCAGATTTCTGCAAAGTCTAGCACTGCCTGATCTACACAATAATTTCTAAACTGTCAGGGCTATATAGAGTAAGAGAGAACCTGTCTCCGAAAACAAACAAGTAAACAGAATAAATAAGTAAATAAATAACAATGAACTAGCAAATGAATCACACATACTTACATACACAAACCCCTTAACAATGTGTTTTCATTAGGGCTAAGAGTTGGGTGGTGAGGGAATTGTGGAGGAAAGGTGTTATTTGCTGACTTTATTATGTTTACTATTGCTGTGATGAAACAAGTGGCCCAAAGCAATTCGGGGAGGAAAATATTTATCATGTTAATACTCCCATTTCATAATCCAACATTCTGAAAAAAGTCAGGACAGGACATAAAATGGGGCCAGAACATGAAGTCAGGTGGTGAAACAAAGGCCACAGAGTTTACTTACTGGTTGGCTCAGAATGGATTTCTCAGCCTGCTCCTTAAAGGAATTCAGGACTACCAGCCCTTGAATGGCTCCACTCACCCTGGGCTGGGCCATCCCCCATCTGTCAATGATTGACAAAAGACCCTAAAGCTTGACTACAAGCCAATATTATGGAGGCATTTTCTTCAATGATGTTGACTCCTCTCAGTTGACTTTAGCTTATTTCAAGTTGATGTAAAACTACCCAGCACATTTGGCTTATACTTTTTCATCACTGTTCATTGTTGGACAAAGTCCAGGCAGGATCTAAAGCAGAGCAGGAAGTAAAGGCAGGAGCGCTGATCCAGAGACAATGGAGGAATGCTGTTTACTGGCTTGCTCACTGTTGGTTGCTCAGCCTGCCTTATTTTGAAACCTAGGGCCACCTGCCCAGGAATGGTCCCATTCCCAACGGACTGGGCCCTCTCAAATCAATCGATGATTAAGAAAATACATCACAGGTTTGCCAATTTTATCGAGTCATTTACTCTGTTGTGTCTTCCTCCACTCTAGTGACTGTAATTTTTTCAAGCTGACTTAAAACTGGCCAGCACACAAAGAAATATGACACAAAAGACTACAAATGTTTCAGACAATATAAAAGGTTAAGAAATTGCTATAATAGTTCAATAAAAGTATAATGTAATGAAGGTCAAAAAGTAATCTTAATATGTGTTTAATTTTAAATGATTTTTATTATATGTATTTTATATGCAGTGGTGTTTTACATGCATGTGTATCTGTGTGAGTGTGCCAAATTCCCTAAACTGGAGGTGCAGATATTGTGAGCTGCAATGTGGATGCTGGAAATTGAACCCAGGATCTCTAGAAAAGCAGCTAATGCTCTTAGATGTCCTTATTTAAAATATTCTCCAACCAAGAACCATGTCGGATGTGGCCCATAGTAGCTCAGTATCCAACTTGGTACTCTAGTAAGGGAAACAGGATCTATTTCTGTCATGAGCTCAATGGCTGGCTCTTCGACTCCCAAACCCTCAGGGAGATGCAGCCTAGCTAGATCCCAAAAGAAGACATTGCAGCCAGCCCTGAAGAGAGATGATAAGCTAGGGCCAGATGGAAGGTCCTCCCTATCAGTGGACTTGGAGGGGGGCAGGAGGAAGATGAGGGAGGGATAGGTAGAGTGGGAGGGGCTATGGCTGTGATACAAAGTACATAACCTGTGATTAATATAAAAATAAATAAATTGGGGGAGATCCAAGATGGCTGCCATGAAAGGACACTGTGTCTGAGGAGTAGGACAGCAGAAACAACACAGCGACCAGGAGACTGAACTCTGGGACCGAAAACGCCAGCATTTGTGATTGCCAGGTGAGCAGAACTCCTACAGTGAGAAAATCAAGTGGGAAAATCATAGGGATACCCAGTTATTCCCCGGAAAAAACTCCCGGTGACTGGCGGCCACAGCTCTGATCTGAGCAAGCAGCTGCGCTGGGCACCAGCAGCCACCATACTAGACTGGATCACACAGTCTCCTGGGCAGACAGAGGAGGAACCGGGTACCGTTTTGACTGCCCTGCACACTGCAGGTGCACACTGCTTGGATCCACCAGCAAAAACCTCAGTCCATGTGTGAGTCCACAGGCCAGTCTGGGAAGGACCCGGGTTCTGCTTCAACCAGCAGGCATATGGCATGCACACACCGATCGCCTCCACCAGAACCACCTCGGACTGAGAGGGACAGGGAACCATTTTGACCAGACTGCACACTGCGGGTGCACACTACTCGGGTCCACCAGCAACAACCCAGGTCCCTGTGTGTATCCACAAGCCAGACAGAGAAGGCCTGAGGCACCATTTCAGACAGGCCTGCATACA
Organism: Pachyuromys duprasi; assembly: GCA_028658305.1. Lineage (NCBI taxonomy): Eukaryota > Metazoa > Chordata > Mammalia > Rodentia > Muridae > Pachyuromys > Pachyuromys duprasi. The sequence continues at coordinate 733 of JAQQSO010007230.1, read as the reverse complement.
GTGGGTGCACATTGCTTGGCAACGCCTGCAACCAACCCAGACACACTGTTTGTACCCCAAATATCATCTCAGACCGTGGTGCATAGCCCCTGGCCCAGAAAGAGGCACCAAGTCTCCAGTCCAAAGGAGAGCCCTTAGCAGCAATCCCAGGTTGGAGCGTGGAGCCTCCAGACCAGAACTGCGCCCCCAGCTGACATCTCTAACAGGGACACTCAGCCTCTGGCACAGAGTGAGGAGCCAAGCCTCCAGACCAAAGGGGTGACTAGCTGCGGTACTCACAGCTTCTAGCACAGAGCACGAAGCCAGGCACACAGAACCCACAAGAGAGTTCAACTGAGGCAAGAACACACATAATCAAACCACTGGAACTCCGTGATCTTCTAGAAGAATACTCCTGACACAAGAGATTGACAGTTCCAGTCTGAGGTTCAGCCTTAAGGCACAAACAGCTCCTTGATTATATATAAACAAATGCCCAGAAGTCGATGTAAGATCTCACCCAACAAAAATCAGGACACCATGGCCCCACCAGAAACACCCAAAAGCAATGGAGATTTTAATTCAGCAGAGAAACAGGAAAATTATGGTAAAGCTATGATTATGCAGATATTGGAGAAACGAAAAGAGGGACAAAAAGAGGAAATGAACAAGGCCCTCAAAGAAATTCAGAGGAATTTAACTGCCCATATACAGGAACAATTAAAGATATACAGAGGGGAAACAGCCAAAAGAT
>JAQQSO010007229.1:0-10763 GCA_028658305.1 Pachyuromys duprasi | reverse complement strand
GCTGCCCATTGTCTCCATATCTCTTCAACATAGTACTTGAAGTCCTAGCTAGAGCAATAAGACAACTAAAGGAGATCAAGGGGATACAAATTGGAAAGGAAGAAGTCAAAGTATCACTATTTGCAGATGATATGATAATATACATTTAATTTTTAAAGTTGTATGTATTTGCCTACATTGAGTTTATGTGCATTGTGCATGTGCAAGTGACCACATGGGCCAGAAGAGGGCACTAGATCTCCTGGAACTGAAGTTACTGGCACCCATAATGGGTGCTGGGAACTGAACTCAGGTCCCTTGCAAGAGCATTGAGTGTTCTTAACCTCTGAACCTTCTCTGGAGCCCTTGCCTGAATTCTCAAGTATTTCCATAATTTATTCTTTTCTTGCTTGTTTTCTTTTTTAGATGGTGGTATTTCTTTTGTTGCCCCACATCATACAAAGGGCAGTTCTGTCCTGTTGCTTTGCTTCTCCTTGGAGCCATTTCTTAAATGCCAAAATATGAATGTGGTGGGAATTGGGGTAGCAGTTCCTGTTTAGCTCATTCAAATCCCAGCCAACAGGGCTTGTTGGTTGCTCTGCATCCATCTTGATAAAATTTTGGGCACAGAATGTATAGTTTTAAGCAGTGACATGTTCACAATCTTTGGTAATATGTCTGGAAACTTTTCTATACTGACCATAGCGATGGTTACAGAAGTCATGCCACGCTGATATTAACATTCTAAAAGAGTTTCTAAGTGGATTATTATTTTAATATACATTTTTCAGTATTCATAGTCATAGTTTTATTGCACTGTTCTTATTGTATACAACTTTTATAGCTTGAGGATAATAATGGAAAGTTGGTTTTCTTAGATGTCCTAGCGTCTGGATATAGTAAATAAAACCCTTAATATATTTTGATTACTTTGTTTGGTATTGTATAATTTTTCACTCTGTTTGAATCTTTTTTAATGTTGGTAAAAGAGAATAGTGCTTTGCAAGCTGCCATAAGAATTCATGACTGGTTCTGGTTAAATTAAAGTTAAATTCCCATATATTTTGTCAATGGTGTCTTTCAATAGATTCATGCTAAATGTTACAGCAACTGAAGCAAATTAATAAATACTTTAAGTCTAAGACTCAACCAGGTTTCATCCTCTCATTTAGCCTTTGTTCTAGTTTACCCTCTGCATTTTCTCAGTCAAAGCCTTCTGTACCTTTCAAATGTCAGCCCAAGTTCTCTTGTCATTCTGACCACTCTATCTTTGTACATCATTTGAGTGTAAACCACGAACTTTAGCCTCATGTCATATTTCCTATAATAGGATCAGTTCCTGTATTAATTGGTCTCTTTAAAAGCTTTCTCTAACTATACAAGAATATTTGAAGTATTCAACTGAAAGAGAAGAAATATTTATTTTAATTCATGGTTTTTTAAAGTTTAGTCTGTGGTAGATTTGTTTTTTTATTTATTTACTTATTTATTTGCTTTGTGAAAACTAAACATCCAACCAATCAACCAACCATCACAACAAGAAAAGGCCTTCACAATGGTATCACAGTACATCCAACTCATGGCAAGAAAAGAAGGAAAACTATAAAGAAAGCTGTAGTAGCAATACATTTTTCAAATGCATATTATATTGACAAGAAGACCCCTCTACCTATTTAAATTTACATTAGTTCTTACAACTGCCAGGGAATGGGGACTATACCTTTGGCAGTTGGGGGATAAGGTGTGGGATGGGGTAGGGAGTGTTATCTAAGACTGGCAATTTCCTCCTGAAGAGATATTGTATCATTTCCATTTCTTGTTTTTCTTCCTGAAAAGATATTGTATCATTTCCATTTCTTGTTCTTTGCTTCAGTTGTTGTAACATTTACCATGAATGGAATGTTTTGAAGCAATGTTTTCCCAGAGTTATATAACTTAAAGAATGTGAAATCCTATCTTATAGGTCTATATAAGCAAGTATATACCATTTGTGTCTTTCTTCTTTTGGGATACCTCACTCAGGATGAACGTTTCTAGGTCCCACCATTTGCCTGTATATTTCATGATATCTTCGTTTTTAATTGCTGAGTAGTATTCCATTGTGTAAAAGTACCACAATTTCTGTATCCATTCCTCAACTGAGGGACATCTGGGTTGTTTCCAGGTTCTGGCTATTACAAATAAAGCTTCTACGAACATGGTTTAGCAAATGTCCTTGTTGTGTACTTGAGCATCTTTTGTATATATGCCTAGGAGTTGTATAGCTGGATATTACTATTCCTAATTGTCTGGCTCTTGCCCCCCTCCCCTCCAGGGAGGAGAAGCCTTGCCAGATCCCAGAAGAGGACATTGCAGCCAGTCCTGAAGAGACCTGATAAGCTAGGGTCAGATGGAAGGGGAGGAGGACCTCCCCTATCAGAGGACTTAGAAAGGGGCAGGGAGGAGATGAGGGAGGGATGGTGGGATTGGGAGGGAATGAAGGAGGGGGCTACAGCTGGGATACAAATTAAATAAACTGTGATTAATATAAAAATGAAATTATTAATAAAATAAAAGAGTGTGAAATCAGCATGTAACTGGGAAATTGGATCCTCTGAGTGTCCATGGCAGGGTGCTGTACTGGACTTTATAATTTTCTGCTACTCACATAAACTCTTATCTATGCCTATGTTCCCAGGTATTCCCATTCCCTCTCTTTTACTCTACATGATCTTAAAAATAAACATTGCCCTGTTTACATCTGCAGCGTGGCAAGGCAGCACCCCACGAGGAGAAGGTGATCAAAGAGCCAGCCACTGAGCTCATGTGAGAGACAGTCACTGCTCTCCTTACTAGGGAACCAACTTGAAGACTGAACTGCAATGGCCTATATCTGAGCAGATGTTCTAGGTTACCTCCATGCATGGTCCATCATTGGAGTATCTCTCTCTGCAAAGAGCCCTGGGCCAAGATATTTTTGCTCTGTTCCTCTCCTTCTGGAGCTCCTTCCAGATCCTTCTATCTCCCCTTTCTCCATAAGATAATGCATCCAGTGCTGATGAAACCTGACAGGCTAGGTAGGGTCAGAAAGAAACAGAGGAGGACCTCCCCTATCAGCTGACTAGAGGAAGGGCATAGGAGGAGAAGAGGGAAGGAAGATGAGACTGGAAGGAGGTGAGGGAGGGGGCTACAGCCAGGGATACAAAGTGAATAAATTGTAATAAATAATAAATAAAAAATAAACATTGCATGAAAGTTTTTCCTAGTTTAGAACTTTCTCATCTCAATCAGTCTTCATCTTCAAAAATTCCATATGCAGAAAAGTCACACTGATAGGCACTGGGGTTCAGGATATTTCAAACAGCAATTGCATTCTTTATCAAGAAGTGTAGCAAATACTTTAGTTAGGCTTTAAATTTAGAAGTTCTCAGAATCGGAATATTATTTTGATTTATACAGAAATACTGTATAAATTTATTTTAGAAGTATATTTTATATAAATTTGAATTATATAAGAACATGGAAACCCAACAGATGACTGCAATGTTTGCATACTGAAATATCTGCTCCCTAAAATATCACAAACATATAGATGAAAAACTGCAGTAAACGTATTGATAGAAAAAGTTTGAGCAAACATTGCTCATAAAAATCAAATTAATAAAAAAAAATCAAATTAATTTGTCAACCAGTAGATCACTAAATATCGTCTATTTGCCAGAAGACTGAACTCTCATGCAAAATTTTCCCATCCATATCATGGGGAAAGGTAGTTAACAGTGTTGTGTGCTTTGCATCAAACTGTATGCTGAACACGTACCATGAATTAGCTTGCTTAAATATCCTCATTCACACTTCCCCAATTATGAAAAACAAAACAACAACAGCCAAGCTAGACAAAACAAAACAATAACAACAAAACCACCCCAGCAAAGGGTGGAGTTATGATCTCCACTCAAGTTCACCAGAGTAGAGATCTAAGCTCATAACAAGGGTGGATCAAGAGACTAAAAAATTGTGACAATATAACACCAGCATGTTTATTATCTATGTTAAATTTTAGTTTCAGATTGGTTTTCATCATGCCAGGCTACGGTGTACATACAAGCTTGCAAACTATAACTTGATGCATGCACTGAGAGCAAACTGAGATTCTGCAGTCTGAAGTCTACCAGCTTACAAGTCAATTGTTCAAAAGATTGGAGGGGTTCGATTTGTTTGTGTGTAAGTTGTATATTGAAACTGGGGATTGATGAGGGCGAATTGATTGTGATCTCTGCTGAGCTAAACAAATCATGCCAACTCTTAAGATATGCAGCCTGTTCTAGCTGATAGAGTCACAGGGAGAAAAATGCCATGGATTAATCTTAGTGTGAGCGCCACTGTTCTATCTTTATCCATGTAAGTTATTTTCTCAGCCATTGATTCTTTTCTTATTTTCATCTGTGACTAAGCATGGTATTTCGCTTGTGTGTATGGGCATATACTCACATCATGTATCTGTATATTTAGTTTTTTTTTTTTAATTTGAGGATTTCACACCGAGGTAAATCGTACTTGTGTCAATTCAACTTCTCTTCTCCCTTTCCTTAAATTTCTGTGTCTCTCCCTATATCATCTCACAATTATAAACAACAAATCAGAATATAAAACGTAAAGCATTAAACTGTACACTTACTATGAAACGCACACTTGTTTAAAGTGGCAAAAGTACCACCAAATTCTGGAATTCTTTCCACATCACTTCCGTGGGACAGCTTTTCCCCTAGCTAAACTCTTAGGCAAAATTTACTATATGTCTGGTGGATGACAAAATCTTTAACTGCTAGTTTTATGGTTTCAATAGTTTGTGATGAAAGGGTCTGCAAGAAGCAGTAGCCAGTGGCAGAATTTGGAGCCCAACACTTTCTGTTATTTCTGTTCATGTTTGTTCATTCTCCAGAGAAGATCAGCATATTCCCTGCAAACCTGTGTTCTGCTTTCAAGTGTAAAACTTCCATGACAGGAAACACAGCAGGGCTTTCTGTCACCAACACCTTTTATTATTATTATTTTTTTACCTCCTATCTGAGGGGCTCCCATTCAGAACAGCAATTTAAAAAAAATGTAATATAGCCAAGAGCATTATCAGAGTTGTTAGGATATGCACTAGGGCATTCTGAGGAGTCATACTTAATGCCTTTCTTTAACGGGAAGGAATGCATGCAGAGTGCCTATAGAATGTTAATGACATTGTCTGTCTAACAGTAGCCCACAGAGCTGACTCACCAGAGGATAAAGCTACAGATTAGAAGCTGAAATGGAAAAGTAAAAAACATGTAACATTAAAATCAGTTGTTTTTATAACGTGTTGAATAATTGGATTAAAGTAAATGACAAGAAGTTAAATTGCAAAGAAACTTTAAGACTAGATTATTATGAAATTCAAGTAATGTGAAGGTGACCTTGTAAGTAAAGTAAATGTTACAGTTTTTTAAAATTGATTATTTCTTTACATTCTCAGGACAGCAGCTTCCTCTCCTCCTCTCCTTCCAGTCCCTTCTTTTCACTCATTCCCCCCCCCCCCATTAACTAATCTTTCCCTTTTCCTCAGAAAAAGGGAGGTCTCCCATGGGTATCAACCAGCCTTGATATATCAAGTTGCAGCAAGACTAAGGGCATCTTTTTCTATTGAGGCTAGAAAAAGTACCCCGGTTCGGGGAAAGGAATAGAACTGACCTTTTGTAGGGAATATATTTAAATAGTATTCTTGAAATATTTCACTGAACATCAGTATACATAAGTAGTCTGTGATGGAGGATAGCTGTACTTTTGTATTTGTGAATGTGTTTTCCTTAAAAGATTCCTGTGTAAGCCAGAAAATATTTCACATGTTTAAAGTTCACACAGAGTAACATCTGAGATTGAAATCAGCCACAAGGTTTCTATTTTGTTTGTGGCTTGCCCCTAATGCATTTAAGCTCAAGCATGTTGTTTGGAGTGTTCAATACATGTAAAATATGATACCATACTTATTTAGACATTAGGCAGAAGTGATAAGGAGAACCAATCCAGAACTTAGATTTATTTCGGGTATAAAATAAACACACTAATGCCACAGTGTTACAAAACTATATCCTGGTCCTGTCAATTCTAAACATGGTGTGGGTATATGAAGAATTAGAATTATGTAGGAATAGAATAAATATTTACCTCTGCTGTAAACAAATTCCAAGATGTCACAAACATAGCAAGGTGTTTGACCACCTCTACCTGTGAAAAAAAGTACATATAATTCTGGTAAGAATTCCTGCAGGATAGTGGTCGCACATGCCTTTAATGTCAGCACTTGAGAGGCAGAAGCAGGTGAATAGAATATCTAAGTTTGAGTCTACATAGTGAGTACCAGGATAGACAGGGTTACACAGGGAAACCCTGTCTGAAAAAAAAACAAAGGAAGAAAGAAAGAAAGAAAGGAAAAGGAAAAAAGTGAAGACAGTAAGTAGTGAGTTAAAAAATAGTAATTATACAACATTGTGTTTTCCTGAATAATTTTTTTTCTGTTAAACTATTATGTCAGCCTTAACAATTATGGCATTAATTTGTTTATATTCATTAAAGTCTATTTGGGGATAACATTAGGCCAATACTATCAGTTCCTGATACTGACTCTCTAAGGTGTATTTTTACATTCATATTATGAAACCACCTTTTTCTATTATTTTTATGAATGACTAACTATAGAAACTTCAAGGTTTAAAAATGATTTATACAATCAAGTCATTCATGTATAATTAATTCTAGTAATTTGCATGAGTGTTTCAGGTCATTTTGCCATGATTAGCCATTGTTGGGGGTTTTCTCCCCATCAATTAAACTAATTGCTTTTCAAATAGGTGTAGATTGAATATTGATCCCCATTTTTTCAGCTCATTTACATAAGCAAATTATGCTTAATTGCCAGCTTACTACATCATTACACACTTACCATCAATTATACAAAATGTATTCTAGGAGACTAATGATTTCTTTGTGTGTTTTGAAGGGCTTTTTAATTGTTATGTTAGAAACAATATTGTCACTTGAAAATATTAAATACTATGTTAAACTGATAACACAATTAATCATATTATTGGTTAGGACATGTTTCAGCTCCTAGCTAGACAGTCATTTATCTTGCAATTTAAAGAAGTCCTTAAAATAGTGCAAAGGACCTCATTATGTTTACTAAACATAGTGAATACACTGATGCGCAGACTGGATTATGTTAATTTAAATATCTTTAGTGCAGTCTCTTTTCTTCTTGCTTCTCATGTTTTTTTTTTTTTTTTTTTCCTATCTGATGAAAATCTTTGAGAACATCTGAGAGGTTAATGCCTTTCAAAAAGTGCCAATAAGAACACATTTTTTTAAAGTCAAGAAGTAAAGGACATTTATTTACCCTGTGCCCAATGCATTCTATTATTGTCACTTTCTCTCTACTATTTCTATGCCATATGATGCAGTTGCCACTCATTAGCTCTTCACAAAGAATTCGCATAAGACCAGAAGCTTATATGAAGTAATTTCAGTACACCATAGCCCTGTTCTTGTGAAAAAGCTTATCGTGACTGTTAGATATCCTAGTATTAATTAAAATCATATGCATATGACTTTTGCTTGTTGCTTACCTCTCATCAGGTCTACTTTCTTTTCTTCATTTGCTGTACATTGCCAAGAAGCCTTCCACGGGACTGAGTCTACCATTGAAGAGGAAATGTGATAAGAGCAGCTTGGGAATGGCTCCTGCTTTAAAGTGCACTATAAGAACAGGAATTTGCAGTGGGCCACAGAAACAAATTTACAACCTAAGTGAATCTGTTTGTTTTCATTTTTATACAATTCTAAGAACAAACCAGACAGACAACTCAAAATTAAGCTTCAGTTAAAATATACACATGCACACATACACACATGCATGCACGTACACACTCACACACTAAATATCCCAGAAGAGGCCTAAATTTAATTCTATTTTTGAAACCATTAATTGCACTACATATTTTTTTTAATTTGAGAAAAAATATTGGAAGAGTTAAAAATACTTATTCCAAGTATGAGTTTGCCAAAGTGTTGAAACTCTGAGCATTCTATAATGCCCGAAAGGTGCCAGGCCACCAGTGCAGCTTCTCCCTCTGGGTAGCCATCGTGAACCAGGATGGACTAGAGGAAGTGGAGCTTAGCCATGTGTGGGTGAGTGCTGTGCAGGATCTTGGCTGGTGGTGAACGTGCTGGAAAATAGCATAGAACACACCAGGGAACAGCTTTGGAGACCGGGTTTGATTTATTGGGAAAGAGGGGTGCTTATGCCTCTGGAGAGGTTGCCAGGGATTCTCAGGTAAGATTTGTGTGACCATGTACCATTGACCAGGGCAGGAGTGTTGAAAGATGTTTCATCTGCATGCACAGTGGCTTGTAGAGTCCAGGGATGGGGGTGGGAGGAGGCTTATAAGGTCAAACAAGGAGCAAAGCCCGATAACTGTCAGGGTAATACATTCATGAAGGTGGGGAAGCTGGCTTTGTGTCTCCAGGTTGGGAGTGGGGATATAGCTAACCCCTGCCATCCTCATGTTAGAAGTGTCCCAGGTTGGACCTTTCTCCAGTGATTCTAGGATTGAACCCTTCCTTGTAGCCCTGTGCCATTATGGTACCACAGAAAAGAATCTTGGTAATTCTCTAAACTGAACTATCAGTGCTAAAGTCATGTGTTGAAACATTGCTTGTAATTAATCTAAATCTGAGGGCAGGTTGTTTTTTTTATTTTTATTTTTAGACCCTAAATGGTAGCAACAGTATAAACCTGACCTATATATAGTTTAGGTGCATCCCAGGTGTACTCACCTATTGTCAGACTAATAAAATAAATAGATTCTGTTAAACATGATTATATTCATATTTCCAGGACACCCAAGTATGTAAAATAGCAATCTTGGTGGCACAGGATATCAGGAGTAATATGGTCTATTTGAGCCCATTGTTCTTCTTTTTTTGGTTAACAAAGGCAATATTGTATCATCTACAGTATTCTAAATATTGTGTCAAGAACCTACATTCTTAACTTGAATTAAAACTGAAGAAATTATGTCTTACTGCTGAAACTCCTTGGCACATGTGAATTATGCTAGGACCAATGCCCATATCAACTCACAAAGACCGTGGCAGTATGACACAGCCTACACAGACCTGAGCTTGATGGGTTGCCAGAGCTAAGAGGGGAAGAAGATAAAAGTCCACACCAATAACACAAAAACTGTCCCCAGTTGATACCTGTTCACAAAAGGCAGTTTAGGAAAGTTTAGTTTCCTCCAAGGGAGTCTCAAAAACAACTCTGTAAGGCCATACCCCAGGCCCTAAGGATGAATAATCAATACAAAACAACACAGTGGACCTCTGGAGGTTACATGTCTCATAACACTTCGTTAGGGTTTTTGTTTGTTTGTGACAGGTTTTGTGATTTTATGGTATTTCTCTCTGTGTGAATGTGTATGCCACTGCATCTATGTGTTTCTTGAGTTTTTCTTTAGCTCTTTATTTTCTGTTTCTTTGTTTTATCCTATCCTGGTTTGTGTTTTTGTTTCTTTCCTTCTTTCTCCGTGTTTTTAAAGTTAATTTTTTAGACATCAGTTTGTATCCTAAGGACAGAGAGAAACAAAAGGCACGGATTTGGGTAGATGAAGTGAAAAGGGTCTGGAAGGGTTTGGAGGAGGAGAAACCATAATCAGAATATGTTGCATTAAAAAGCTTCTATTTTCAATTAAAAACAAAAAGATTGTACTTCATAATGCTGCCTCTGTGAAACAAAAAGAAAACAGGGCCTGACTGTCTTCCTCCACCTGCTTCCTCTCTGTGTCACATAACAGATTTCCAGGCAGACAGCAAAGGGCAGCACCTGCTGTTTGAACTATACCTGGGAAGTTTAGGAAACTGGGTATATAGATAGCTATGGCTTTGAGAAGTGCCAACGGGAATGCTGAAGTTAGAGGAGGATGTGTAGTGGATTGGATGGTAGAGTGAATTAATTCCTTTAGTTGTCAGAACTGTGATGATAAAAGAAGATAGACTTTCTATAATTAAATAACTTAAATTACTGAAAGGCTTCAAAGCCCACTGTCCTCAAATATGACACCTTATCTTCCCAGAAAGAAAACAGGAATAATTGTTTCTCTCTCTCTCTCTCTCTCTCTCTCTCTCTCTCTCTCTCTCTCTCTTTCTCTCTGTCTCTCTCTCTAGATATAGATATAGATAGAGAGATGATAGAGAGATGATTGATAGATAGATGATGGATGATACATAGATACATAGATATGTAGATACAAAGATACATAGATATACATGTATGTGTGTCTGTCTATCTCTCTGTGTTTCTCAGGAAGCACCTACACTACCCTTTTCCAAAGGAAAGAAAATACTTTATATATTTTTTAAATACAAGAGCCCAAAGTGTCTAGAACTTGCAAAGTATGAGGTTTCTCACTTTTATCGCGCCTGAATCAAAATCTTTTTCCCTGATTACACTCCATGACAGCTGCCCAGCCTTAATAAAGGTTAAGTATAAAACCCACAGGTTGCCCATTTTTGAGATCATTATTTCATTTTTTTTAATTTATTTATTTTTATATCAATCACAGGTTAGGTATTTTGAACCCCAGGCGTAGCCCCCTCCCTCATACCCTCCTACCCTCCCACTCCCTCCCTCATCTCCCTCCTCCCCGCCCCCTCCAGGTCCACCAACAGGGGAGGACCTCCTCCCCTTCTATCCAACCCCAGCTTATCCTGTCTCCTCAGGG
>JAQQSO010007228.1:0-10764 GCA_028658305.1 Pachyuromys duprasi | reverse complement strand
AAGCAGGGACTGTTTCAGTCTTGAACTTGATGGCTGACTCTTTGACCCTCCCCCATACAAGCCGGGGAGTGACAGACTGGCTAGATCCCAGTGGAGGACATTGCAGCCAGCCCTGAGGAGACAGGATGAGCTGGGGTTGGATGGAAGGGGAGGAGGTCCTCCCCCGTTGGTGGACTTGGAGTGGGCGGGGAGGAGATGAGGGAGGGTTGGGGAGGGGGGGAGGGAGTGGGGGGGCTGCGCATGGGATGCAAAGTACCTAACCTGTGATTGATAACAAAAAATAAAAAAAAAAAGATTAAAAAAAAAGAAAAATAGGCTATCTTTATTATGAATACAGAAACAATTGGATAAATACAGTAACAGAGAGAGAGAGAGAGAGAGAGAGAGAGAGAGAGCATGAAAGAGCAAATACTATGAAGCATTATAGATTACATAAATGTGGTAATATGGATTACATTTATGTTACAGCAAGAAAAATCCTGAAGCTGGGCAAGAATAACACATGCTGTGATCTAGCTACTTGAGCAGGTTGAACTGGGTAGATGGCCTACATCCATGAGTTAGAGACCCTACCCCCGAAACAAACAAACAAAACCAGATCACATCATTGAGGACAAAGATATTGTTTAAATAGGGGAAAAACAAAACCCAATTAAATATAAAATAAAACAATAAACTGAGTGCATCAAGTGTAAGTTTGGCTCTTTAAAAGACAGTCCAAAATAAAAACAAAAGATCATAATATATTTAATATGTAACAATATACATATAATATTTCTATTCAGAATATACAAAAAATCATGCCAGTCCAGAAAGAAGTGAATAATCCTAAAAAAAATGTACATGTTGAAAGATTTGAATACTTCACCAAAGACTTGCAAAGAAATCTCCCTATTTTTTAATCAATTTAAATACATAATGAGAAGGAGCTAACATTGCTGGTATTCAAAAGACTGACAATAAGTGGAAGTGTAAAGTCGACAGAAGTCATTGAACTGAAACCAGGAGATGTATGCATTTTAGTAGAAGTGAATTATACCTCAATTTGAAAATGTTTTTCACACAAAAAGTCGTATAAGCGCTGAGATGCTCAGTTTGAAAATGCTGCTTCTGCCGTTTGCATCTGGAAGGACAACTTTCATCTACACCATGTAAATGCTTCCCAGTAGGTCTATATACTATTAATATTAATGTATCATTAATATTTAATCACCTTAGGAATCGTTACCAAATTAAAAAGAAGGTGTTTTAGCTCCATATGAATGTTTCCCTAGCTTTTTTGTTGATTTGGTAAATATAGTTTCAAGTTCTGGCCTAAATGAAATATTCTTAATTGTAATTATGATTGTGAACATTTTTAGAATGTTCATGATCAGTACAGAAGTCTTATGTTGATAAGATATAATATCTGTCTTTATCATAGAATGACTTTACAAGGGAGGAGACGCACAAAATTTCAATCTTTTTAGTAGGATGAATAAGTTGATCTTTCAGGGGAAAAAAGGCTCAGTGCACATCACAGAAAACCCAATGTTCTGTGACTTATCCAATTACAACATGAACATTTATTTTGTGTGCATCTGATAGAATAAGAAGTGCACGAAGCAAGAAGTCCAAAAGAAGTAAAATAACTCTATGATGCCCAGAGTCCCTGATATTTTCTTCCACCCAACCTGTGGAATTTTTTTCTCCCATGTCTCCTCAGGGTTGAAAACTGCCTGCCTCACCTCTAGCTTTCATATCAGCGTTCCATGCATGAAGAATAAAAAGAGCAAAGGACCACCGGTGGTTGTCACACTTCTCCAGAGAACTTTCTGACTCTGCTTGTGTTACCTCAGGAAGACGCCTGCCATTGACCACATCTGCCTGCCAGGGAGTCTGAAGCTGGATATGCTGGCTCTAACTGGAACCCAGGTATCTAGGAGTAACAGGAAACAGACTCTGGTAGACTTCAGACTGTCTGTTACCATCTAGGGGCCTTGAGTGGGTTTGTTTTCTCTGCCAACTAGAGTTAAAAAGCAGGTAAAAAAATCTCAGTCACAAGTAAGCAACAGGTAACACACACACACACACACACACACACACACACACACACACACACACTCCCATGCATTCATGCACACAGCAAAACACACAGAGAAAGACTGTCGGAAGAGTGTAAAAGGACCTCAAATCCACATTTTTCTCTGAAGGCTAAGGGTTTTACGTGTTTTGGGGTGATATAGGGCAGGTGCCTACTTCTAATTAAAGAAATGAAGGGGAGCTGACAGACCGACGACTTCTGCTATGTTCAGGACCAGCCTTAAATTTTTATGGTCATTTGCCAGCCAGAAGGACAAGGAAACAAAGCTTGGTAGGCCATCATCTTTGTTCAAGAGGGTGAGGAAGAAGCTGGAAGTTCAGCTTCTTTATTTCTTCTTTTCCTGTCTCCCTGTCAGGAACCCATTTAGTCTTGGTCTTCCATGTATTCTACTTTCTTTGTTCCCTATAATCAGTGAAGAGCTTATGTTGGCTGAAGATCACCTGTAGACGGAAGGGGAAGAGGACCTCCCCTGTCAGTGGACTGGGCAAGGGGCATGGATGGAGAAGAGGGAGATTGGGAGGGGAAGAGGGAAGGAGCTACAGGTGGGATACAAAGGGAATAAACTGTAATTAATAAAAACAAAAATAAAATAATAAAAAAGAATTGGGTTTTCATAAGTCAGGAGGATGATTCAGCCATGACTACCACGGCCTTTACTTTCCCTTGATGTTAGCTCTTCCAACGGTTTTAGGTCTCTGTTTTGCAAGCCCCTGGGCATGCTAGGCAGACTCTCTCCAACTGCCTGAGCTGAATCTCCAGCCCTGTTGGTATCAACTGCCAGTCCTAAGTGGGGGGGAGGGGCGACCCTACATTAAGTATACAGACTTACTCAATATTGAACTGTAAAGAAGAGGATTTTCTTTTTTTCCAAGAAGTGCATGAATGAATTTAACTTTTTATCTCAGTCTTTTAAATATCTCAAATTGATAATTCATCACATAATGGCACAAACAGAAATTATGTAATATAGCATATTTCACTCATGTGGGAACTTGGTAATGGCGTCCTGGAGTATTCATCCAGTGAGGAAATTTTCATCTATCACAATTGCCCATTTTATCTCAAAAAATAATTAAATTTGCCAGTCAATAGATTGCAAAGCAATTCATTTACTTTTATAAAGCATGAACATCATCTGACACAAATGCAATTTTCTGTGGAAAACCACATATATATTTAGAAGCTGGGGGATGCTGACACATTATTCCCTCTTGAATGAAGTAAAGATAAAAGAGAAACACATCATTATTGCATGTTGTTCTGTGTTCCTCTGCTTTGATTTTCTAAGGCTTGCAGAACTTCACTTTGATTGAGCCTACATGATGTCAAAAGCATCCCAATGCAAATTTAAAATGGTTTTCTTATCTTTTAGACATAGCTTTCATCTAACTGTACTCCAATTTTCTCTCTACAAGAAAAGCAATGCCTGTGTCTTATCCGCTGTGAAAAGATTTTCTTTTAAAGCTTGGATGCGTAAACCAAATTGATTCTGCTGCAGAACAATACACATCCTCACCACCTGCATGATGGGAACACATTTTACTGGCTCCATTATAAATTCCCTATCCTCTGGATTAAAAGCAGAAGGGACTTCCCAACTGAAATGAGTTTGAAGCCATTGTAGTGGATAGGGCATTAACTAATTTGGAAGGCTACGAAAGACAAAACTATGCTTAATGCCCTAATGGTATACCAGGTTCCTTTGTGTGTTCAAACCACATTAACTAGGTTTGAGATATTTAGACAAATGGCCTACTCTCAGGTTCATCTGTTACAAAGTGAGGATGTCCTCTGATTAGAAGATTGTGGGACAGCTCATTATTAAACAAAGTAAAGCCCATCTTCTCACAGAGGAAACTAGCTATGACAACTGAGCCAAAAGAACTTTCCATTTGAGTTGTTGCCTTTATGAATACAATGCTGGTTTTGGACTTGGCTTCTCAAGGCAAAATGACACCTTGGGTTGACAGTAAGCCTTGCCTGACATTAAGATCTAGATTTCAGATAACCTTTATCAATGGACTCTCAACAAAAACACAGTACTTTCCCCAAACCATTAATGAAATAAGGTTTGCCAATTGCTTAATGTATCCTATTTGCTAGGACACTGATTTTTCCTGTTATTTATAATCTATAAAAGAATATATTCAAAAGATGGGTATTAACAATCTTCTGTAAGTGATATTCTCATTGATGTTAATTGTCTAAAGCTGAGCATTTGTGAAATCTCAGAGATAAGACTCACACTGTGTCTGTTGGACTTTGAAGCCCATGGTTTTTTTTTTTATTCATTTAATCCAGAGTCAGTTTCCAAGCTTGGAAATGTGTTGGCCTCTAAATTGTATTTCAAAGCATTATGGGATATTTATAGAGTCCCAGAAGAGCACAATAAAGTAACCATTTTTTAAGTATCCATAAAATCATAAGATTTATCTCCAGTGAAAATTGTAAACAAAGAACTGTGGGAATGTTAACATTTGAGTTGGACTTGGATGAAACAGCAAATTTTGATAAACAAGATAATAGTAGATGGAGATGAGAAATACTACAAAGGTCTAGGAAGCATTGATTTGTAGGGAGTTGTAGATGAACTGGGCAATACTTAAAAGGGGCAAAGCAAGACTTAATGTGTCAAATTATGCCTTATGCCCTCTCCTGGACTCTCTACAGTTAGTATTTACAGTATGTGTGTGTGTGTGTGTATGTGTGTCTGTTGTGCATATATGGATGTATGTGTGCATACATGCATTTGTAGTTACACGTGAAGGTCATAGAATAATCTCAGGTATTTTTCTCAGTAGCTTTCCTCATTTTTTTTTTGAGACAGGGTCTTTTTCTGGCCTGGAGATCACCAATTAGGTGAGGCTGGCAAGATCCCCATGCTTGTGTGACAAGTAATTTACAGACTGAGCTATCTTTCCAGTCCTTTTCACTGTCTTACAATAGAAGTAGGCAGCTTCAAGATGAGTAATGTGTGCTTGAATTATATGGCAGGATACATTGGAATTTTGCATGGGGTGTAACCAGATTAATGCGGGATTTTAGAGCAATTACCTTGTCAACATGCTGTGAAATATATTAATTGTAAAGAGAACAATCGGAACGCAGAAAACCAAGTGAAACTAACTGGAAGATGAATCCATTAATTCATGTAAGTGTTTTGGATAAATAACTGTTCTCCTGTACTCTACCATACAAAGTACAGTTTACATATTCTCATTTTGATAATGAGAATGCTTTTAATAAATAGCAATAGATAAAATTTCAAACACTTATTACTGGACCAAAACGAATAGTTATTATGTGCCAAATATATATTTCCTTAGACATCACAGAGTAGATTCAGCTAGCCTTAGAAAAAAAAGGAAACTGAGGCTTAGATAGACTGGAGAAACCTGTACAAAAACACGGTTGCTAAATGTTGGTGATCGGCTCTGTATTCACCAAGTGTATTCTCATACAACAGCATAGTAACAAAGATTGAACCAAGTGAAAAAAGATTAGGACAAATGAGGAAAATTTCCTGATCTTTTAGTGAAATAAAAATACTGCTTTTGGAGGCATAGATGGAAAAACAGCCTATGTACACTGCTAGGAGCAATCCCAGGATGCTGGGGATAACAATTACTGAGGAGAGCCAGTAAAATAGACCTGCTAAAGCAGAAAACTTCAAAGTTCCTCAGTAAAACGATCCAGTCGGATTTTTTTGAGTCTAGGAAGCAGGGTTGATTGTATCAGCGATGCAAATGAAATCAAGATTGCTGGGTGAACTGGCGGAAGCTAAGGATGCTTCTACCCACTAGCAATGGGGTAACACTGCACTAGGGCAAGATAAGGCAGAGATGCATTGGAAGACTGGCTCACACAGCTCTCTGGTGCCCGTCTGCCTTTTTAGATAAGGTCTAATCACCAAATTCAATTTTCTGTTAAGGTTACTTGTAAAGAGCTGAGGATAATTGTAGCCGGACTGCAGTCTCAGTGTTAAATAGTCTGCAAGTGGCGCTACGTACAGAACCTGGTTAACAGACACCCGTGGAAGCCACTGTTGGGGACAAATTAAACAATGATGACTAGGCCCACAACAGATTTTATATGAAAGAGGTTTATTAGATGGAGATGAAGAGAGAGAGTGAAGGGAGAGCAGGACATGATTGGGGGAAAAGGGAGGGGTTCCCTGACAGAGAAAGGGGAGAGGGGATGAGGGGGCAAGAGGCCAAAAGAGGGACCACATGGCAGGTTGGTCCCTTTAAGGAGGAAGGCAACCATGCCTTCCACCTGGCAGGGGACACATGATGACATCATAGGTTGCTAGGCAACCCAGAAGCAGGTTCCTAAATACTTACATTCCTCCCTTTTTCTATAATTAAAAACTGAGGAACTTGGGCTGCTTCTCATGTAAGGTAAGTTAAACTACTTCATTAGAATCAGCTCTTGGTTGCTATGCAAGGAGTTAAAAGAGAGAGAAGAAATAATATCAACAAAATAGCCAGATTACTTGGTTAAGAGAAGGAAGGGAAGCCTCTTCCCTGGAAAATTTAGGGTAGAGGTTGCCAGTAGAGAGTTGCCAGCCATCAAGGCAGCAGGTAGGGACCGAGGAATGCTGGGAGAATCTGGAGCTGCTTGTCCTGGTCCAGAAGCACACCATTCCAGCCTTTTGTTAATAGTAAGTGAATAACGGGCATAGATTTTCTTCTGGCTGCTTTTTGCTGACACTGGGGGCGCTGTAGGGAGGTCAAAAGGCTGAAATGTTGGCCAAGTCCAGGAAGAACAGGCTGCTTTGATGCTGTCCAGGGTCTGCAATGATATCCATGCCTGGGAGGGAAAGTGCTGGTCCAGCTTTATGGAAGTCTATGAGGTCAGACTGGAACACTTGTGGTAGCTGCTTTGGCAGTGTTGTGGATATAGGAAGCGTCTGTGTCTGGCAAGACACTGAAACATACATGTGTGTGTGTGTGTGTGTGTATATATATATATATATATATATATATATATATGTATATATATATATACATACATATATATATATATGCAGAAGATAAAGTTAAATAAGTTATGGAGAAGATAGGTTAGGTGGACATTTTATACTTTTGGGAGAGTGAACAGAGGTGGAAGATTTGGATCAAAGAGACTTGAACATGGGAATCTCCATTTACCTGAGGGAACCTTCATTTACCCAGTCACTGGCAGTAATTAAAAAGGCTTTGCTTTGGATCTGTCATCTAAGGAATTGAGGCCATGTTTGGTTACAGACGTGTGTAAGCTTAGAGGCCCTTAAAGCAGGCGCTAGGTTTGGAAACCTGAAATTCTCCAGAAGACATCCCAGAGGAGAATCTGGAGGAACAGACTATGGACTATTCACATTGGGAGGGTAGGAGTCAGTGACCTCTCAAGGGTCCCAAGAGCAAGGTTTGACCCAGTAGATATATATGGTCCTACCTGATCCAATAGTTTGTCAGGTTTTGGCCAGAGACCAGGGGCATGGCTGCCCATAGGAGACACAGTTTACCTAGAACTAGGAATTTTGTAGGCGAGCATAAGAGGGCAAAGGAACTGTGCACGTAGGGGAAAAAAATCTCTCTCCCAGGGGAAAGAGTAAGTCCTATATAGAGGTCAGCAGAAAGGGTCAACTGTAGCCAGTGAAGACTGTGGCTGAGGGGAGGGCCCCTCCATCTCAAATGACAGTAGGAAGTTGCTGGACTCTGAACAGTCAAGCTTTCCCTACCAAGAGAGGCATTTTATGCTGAGAAATGAGGTGAAAGTACCAATCTAGTGGCTGACCAATGAGGCGAATTCACCAATCCAGCCAGTGCTGCATGCAGCAGATAGCAATCTGGTAGCCAGGAAAGGGAAGTCCCAGAACCAGGGAAAGGGGAGGAATCCCACCTTCTGAGATAGGCAATAAGTGCAGTACTTATCTGGAGTCCAAATGATCTGAGAGGTGGATTCAGGTGACTTTCCTGCAGCTTACAAGAATTACTTTTAAGTTATATGAAGGAGATAAAACTTTAGACATGTTAGCATCACAATTATAATCTGCATGAAATAGACATTGTAGAAAAGGCAGTAGATATACACATTTGTGTTAACAGCAGAAGCATTGTTTAAGGTGAGCTCTGAAAAGGCACAAGGCTTTTGTGTAGAAGGGACAAAAGCTCACTTGATCTGAACCTTTAGTATAAGTAGGCATTACAGAGATTTAAAATCTTGAGCTTGGAACCATTATAGTGGGTAGTATAGTGAAAGGTTTGTATTAGAGTTAGATTAATAAATCAGAGCTCTATTGATAAAGGTCAAAGCTCTGGACAGTCAATATAACAGTAGTATAGCAACAGGAGGAAATATTAAGCTTTTTTTTTTTTTTTACCTATTTAGGATACTTTATCACCCTAGACCTTGTAACTTGCATTTACCAACCTTAAAACGTTTTCTTAGACCCTCAAACATTTATGACTTGCATTTATCAACCTTAAGATGCTTTTTTAGACACTCAAACATGTATAACTTGTGTTTACTAATCTTAAGATCCTTTTAGACTCTCAAACATGTATAACTTGTGTTTACCAATCTTAAGGCAATTTCTTAGGCTCTCAAACAAGATTTTTTTTTTTTGGCCTTTGTATCTAATTATTATCATGAGACACAGGTGAGACTGCTATGAACATTTATTGTCCTTTAGCTAAATAAAGGAATGGTAAAAGGTTTTATTTAGGCCTGTTTTTTAGTCTGGCAACAAGACATATTGTGTCCATGCCTGACAATAGCGACTCTAGGACTTAGACTTAAGGCCTGGTCTCCTGAATATGAAGAGAACTGAGAAGACATCTGAAGTCTCCCAACACAGAAGTTGGCAACATGTTCATAGGACCCCAGTGTGAGGCCAAATAGACCTGCAACGCTACCCTGGGCTGGGCAAGGGTGATAGAGGTCACTGAATCATGGAGCCATTTATTTGTCCTCCACTAGGCCAAAGAGCTGGAAGGCTGGAAGTGTCTGTGGCTCTTGTGCTGGTTGAACTTCCATGGCTGGGCACAGAGGACAAGCCTGCATGGGAGCATTTTGACTTCCAGAAGCCAGTCTGCCAGTAGGCAGCCATGGCTTGTTGAGGCAGCTGCAGGACCAGTGCCCCCTTTGGCTACATTTGAAACAGTCACCTGGAAGAATTAATTTTTGGCTATGCGCCGGCGGGATGGGGCATTGCAGACATCTTTTTCTTTGTTTTTTTTTTTTTTTTTTTTTTTTTTTTTTTTTTTTTTTTTTTTTTTTTTTTTTTTTTTTTTTTTTTTTTTTTTTTTTTTTTTGTGCGGGAATGCCAGCAGCCTCAGAGCAGAGCCAAGGTCTAGAGCATAGCTTTTGCTCTGGATGAGCTTGTCTGGAAGACTCTTTCCTTATTATTTTTACCAACTCCTATGACCATCTTCAAATGTTTATTAAAGATTGCAGAGAGGGAGAGATCCAAGATGGCTGCCAGGAGAGGACAATGTGTCTGAGAAGTAGGACAGCAGAAACAACTCAGCGACCAGGAGACTGAACTCTGGGACCTAAAACACCAGCATTTGTGATTGCCAGGTGAGCGGAACTCCTACCGCAAGGAAATCAAGTGGGAAAACCCTAGGGACACACAGTTATTCCCCGGAAAAATCTCCAGGTGACCAGTTGCGCACAGCTTTGATCTGAACTAGCAGCTGCGCTGGGCGCCCACAGCTGCAATACCAGACTGGGTCTCACAGTCTCTGGCCCAGACAGAGGAGGAAGCAGATACCGCTTTGACTGACCTGCACACTGTAGGTCCGCCAATAACCACCTCAGTCCCTGTGGGAGTCCACGGACCAGTCTAAGAAAGACCCCGGTTCTGTCTCAACTGGCAGGCATACAGCAGGCACACACCAATCTTGTCCTCCGGATACCACCTCAGTCCCTGTGTGTGTGTGTGTGTGTGCAGGAACCAGACTGAGAGGGCCTAGGAGACCATTTTGACTGGCCTGCACACTGCAGGGCGCTTCAAACGGCAGGCATTCAGCAGGTGCACACCAATTGCGTCCACTGTAAACACCTCAGACTGAGAGGGCCTAGGAGACAGTTTTAACCAGCCTGCATTCACGGGTCTGCCAGGAACCACCTCAGTCTCTGTGTGTGTG
This sequence comes from Pachyuromys duprasi, assembly GCA_028658305.1. NCBI lineage: Eukaryota > Metazoa > Chordata > Mammalia > Rodentia > Muridae > Pachyuromys > Pachyuromys duprasi. The sequence continues at coordinate 546 of JAQQSO010007228.1, read as the reverse complement.
TGTGTGTGTGTCCACGGGCGGGTCTGAGAAGGCCTTGGGCACCATTTCAGACAGGCCTGCATACAGTGGATGCACACTGCTCTGCAACGCCTGCAACCAATCCAGACCCACTGTGTGTGCCCCAAATATCATCTCAGACCATGGTGCACAGCCCCTGGCCCTAAAAGGGGCACCAAGTTTCCAGTCCAGGGGAGAGCCCTTAGCAGCAAGCCCAGGGCGGAGTGCACAGCCCCCAGCTGACATCTCAAACTGGGACACTCAGCATCTAGCACAGAGTGAGGAGCAAAGTCTCCAGACCAGAAGGGTGACCAGCCTGCGGTGTTCACAGCTTCTAGCACAGAGCACGAAGCTGGGCACACAGAGCCCACAACAGAATTCAACGGAGACAACACACACACACTAACAAACCACAGGAACTCCCTGATCTTCTTGAAGAATACTCCTGACACAAGAGATTGACAGTTCCAGTCTGAAGTTCAGCCTTAAAGCACAAACAGCTCCTTGATTATATATAAACAAATGCCCAGAAATCGGCGAAAGAACTCA
>JAQQSO010007227.1:0-10764 GCA_028658305.1 Pachyuromys duprasi | reverse complement strand
AACAACCCAAATGTCCCTCAGTTGAGGAATGGATACAGAAATTGTGGTACTTTTACACAATGGAATACTACTCAGCAATTAAAAAGGAGGAAATCATGAAATTCGCAGGCAAATGGTAGGACCCGGAAATGATCCTCCTGAGTGAGGTATCCCAAAAGCAGAAAGAAACATATGGTATATACTCACTTATATAGACCTATAGGATAGGAAGGTCATGCTGAAATCTATACACCTAGGGAAGATAAACAAGAAGGAGGACCCAGGTTGGGATGATCAATGCTCGCTTAGATGGGCAAATGGGATGGACATTGAATGTAGGAGAAAACAAGCAACAGGACAGGAACCTCCCAAAGAGGGCCTCTGAAAGACTCTAACTATCAATGTATCAAAACAGATATTAAGACTCACAACCAAGCCTTCAGCAGAGGGCATGGAATAATATGAAAATAGGGGGAGTTAGTAAGACTTGGGGAGAACAAGAGCTCCATAAAGACCAAATAGATCAGGGCACAGGGTCTTTTACGAGACTGTTTCTCCAACCAAGGACCATGTATGGATATAACCTAGAACCCCTGCTCAGATGTGTCCCATGGTAGCTCAGCATCCAACTGGAGACCATAGTAAGGGGAACAGAGACTGTTTCTGTCATGAACTCGATGGCTGGCTCTTTGACCCTCCCCCATACACACCTGGGAGGAACAGCCTAGCTAGATCCCAGAAGAGGACATTGCAGCCAGACCTGAAGAGACAAGATAAACTGGGTCAGATGGAAGCGGGGGAGGTCCTTTCCCATCAGTGGACTTGGAGGGGGGCAGGGAGGAGATGAGGGAGGGATGGGGAGAGTGGGAGGGAATGAGGGAGGGGGCTAAGGATGGGATACAAAGTACCTAACCTGTGATTAATATAAAAATAAATGAATTACATTAAAAATTTAAAAAAAAACAATACACCCTCATGTATTTATAGCAGAGTCGATTCTTTGTGGTCTTTGGGGGTCTCATGAACTGGGCATAACACTCTCAGACCCTTAGATTTAATTTTAAAATGTGTTTATTCATTATCCACATTGAAAATTGTGTTTTTTTAAATATCTAATTCTAGATGAAAAATTATTTGTTCTAAAAACAAATTGTTTATTTTATTTTTAAGAAGTCTAGGAGTCACTCTGATTTTGCTTTGCTGATAATCTTTTGGACTTTCAAAAGTATCTTATTTGTTTTGGCATCTGAAATTTCATTGAGAGGTAGCTCAGATTATTATTGTTGTTCTTAATGAATTTTGTTGGGCTCTGTTGATATATATTTTACAATGTTAATTTGACCAGTCAATTAAAGAAAAGCCAACTGTTAGCTGCTCTAATTTGTCTATCAGTCACCAAGTCTTTTGTTCTTTAGTAGATCCAACTGTATTTATTCATTCTCACGCAGTTTATCAGGTTCCTCAGTATTATTTTCATTCTTTAACTCCCTTTGTCTGTGCTGAACTCAAGATACCATCTTCAGATCTGTCCATTGACTCTGAACAGTGGTATATAATAGGATTTCTTCATAGTTGAAAAAATAACAATCTTTCCTTCTTTACTTTTCTTGAGAAAGGTTTGAAGCCCCCACCTCTCTCTTCATAGGTGTCTTGCGTCCTTTTTGTATTTCTGTCCTGACCTAGTCTGATCTATTTGTATACCCACCGCCTCACCACTCTGCTGAGTGACTGACTCCTCTGTGACTTGCTCGTTGTTATTCATTGGCAGTTTTAGGAGAAGAATATCTGCTGTTTCTAAATTACTAGGGGACATTTTCACATAGGCTTTTAAACAAATTATTTCTGACATAAACTTCATGATAAAAGTGTTTCCTTTTAATTTTATTCCAACAGTAACAGTGTGTTTTCAAATCCTGTCTTTCTGATTGGGTTCTAGGTATGCTGTTAGAGCACATGTATTTTTCATATAAGTCTTATAAAACATTTGCTTCTTATGTACAACAAAGTTTTATTTGGCTTCAGATTGTATAAATATTTACTTTTGTATTGAATAATTAATATATGTGTTTTACATTTCTTTTTTGTTATTTTTTAATTTTTATAAACTACACTTTATTTATTTATAACCCTTCCCTCCTCCTCTCCCAATCATTTCTTATGTGAAGAAAATCAAGTTTATTTTCTGACAGCTCACTTTTCTAACATAATTTACCAAAGAATCTTACTTCCTAGGACTTGTTGCCTATAGTCAACGTATTTCAATTTCCCTGTTCACTTTTTAACATTGTTTATAATTTCTAAATTTGGGGGGATAGATCTATTAAATCATTCATGAACCATTATAGTGAGTTTAAATTTAAATACTCCATTAGTTCATTACTACCAAAAGGTATGCCTAATTTTAGTATTCTTTGTTTTCTTGAATGTTTTGTATTTGTATCTATTTACTTTCCTTTGTAAAATTTAATTTAATTAAAATTTTTAATTTAATTTAATCTCATTTTTAAATCTGAACCTGATGTAGAAATATATTTTTTATTTTGACATTATGTGTGTAGAATAACCAGCTCTAGATGATCTCGTAAGTACCCTAGTCTATTGACATTGTTTTTCTTGAGATCAGTGACTTTTTATGCATTTTTGAGGCTCTAAAATAAAAACAGATTTTGAAACAGAGATAGCCTCTGAAATGAATTCTTAAAATGACATAAAAACTAAATATGACTGGTCTCCTGGATTCTTTCTTTCTTTTTTTTAAAATTAAATTCTTTATTAATTACACTCTGTTCACCTTACATACCCCCGTAGTTTCCTCTCTCCTCCCATCCCAATCTCTCCCTTCCTCCCCCTTCTGCACCTGTGTCCCTCCCCAAGTCCACTGATAGGGAGGTCCTCTTTTCCCTCCCCTCCTTCTGATCCTAGTCTATTAGGTCTCATCAGGAGTGGCTGCATTGACTTCCTCTGTGGCCTGGAAAGGCTGCTCCCCCCTCAGGGGGAGGTGATAAAAAAGCAGGCCAATCAGCTCGTGTCAGAGACAGTCCCTGTTCCCATCACTATGGAACCCACTTGGACACTGAACTGCCATGGACCACATCTGTGCAGGGGTCCTAGGCCATCTCCATGCATCGTACTTGGTTGGACCATCAGTCTCAGGAAAGACCCCTGTACTCAGATTATTTGGTTCTGTTGCTCTCCTTGTGGAGCTTTTTTCCTCTCCAGATCTTACTATTTCCCACTTCTTTCATAAGATTCCCTGCACTCTGCCCAAGTGTTAGCCATAAGTCTCAGCATCTGCTTTGATAGTCTGCCTGGCAGAGCCGTTCGAGGCCCTCTGTGGCAGGATCCAGCTATAAACTCCAAGGCATACATCCAAAAGAGGCTCAAGTACACAATAAGGACATTTGCTCAACCATGTTTGTAGCAGCTTTATTTGTAATAGCCAGAAGCTGGAAACAACCCAGATGCCCCTCAACTGAGGAATGGATACAGAAATTGAGGTATAGAATATTACTCAGCAATAAAAACCAAGGATATGGTGAAATTTGCAGGTAAATGGTGGGAACATGAAAGGATCATCCTGAGTGAGCTATCCCAGAAGCAGAAAGACACACATGGTATATACTCACTCATATAGACATATACTATAGGATAAACCTGCTAAAATCTGTACACCTAAAGAAACTAATCAAGAGGGAGGACTCTTGCTAAAATGCTCAATCCCTTTCCAGAAAGTCAAAGAGGATGGACCTGGATTAGTTCTAACCCTTATACATTATAGTCCATCAAACTGAGGCAGAAACTCACGGCAAAAGCTTGAAGCAGGAACCACAGAGGACCACAGCTTACAATGCTTTCTGATCATGTCCCATGATGGCACTTCCCTAGCAGGACATAGGGAAGGAAGACTACCTAAGTGTTCATGTGAATAGATGAGCTGGGTTGTCTGGGTAGGAGGCCTCCCATATTCTGAGGAACAGGGGAGAGGGAGTGCAGGAGAGAGGGAGGGATTGGGAGGAAAACAGGGAAGACCTTTGACAGAGATGCAAATTGACTTAATAGTAATAAAAAAAGAAAGAGAAAACAAGCATGCAAGGTATTGCTTTTGTTTCAAGATGAAGTATGATTGCAATAAAGAGGACAAGAATCTGATGTGGGAATGTTGGTATAGCAGTTGTTGATGCCTAAGAGTGAATATGAAGGAAAAAAAATGCATTCTGTATGAGGAACATGGAAATAGAGACAATGGAAATATAGTGAGAGTAGGACTCAGTTTGAGGCAAGGAACGAAATTGTAAGAGTTTTAACTTTCATTACTTGTTTATAGTATCTCCTGACTGAAGCACAAAGTCATACATTCATTTAATGGGATGCAGTGCAGAGCAAAGCATAATTTAAGATGTAAAGTGATAATGACAAAACACTAAATATTAAAAGCAGGATACTAAATTTTATACTTAAAATAAGTATTTCATTATATAGAAATATTGTATAAGAACAAATATATCAAACCTTGTCATTAACACTGTTAAGAAAATAACTACAAATGCCATCTCATTTGTTTTTACAAAACTTCTATAAAAGTGGATGGCTAGCATATCCTTTTTATTTATTTTCTTATGAGTTAAGAAAGTTATTGCTTATAGAGATAAATCACTTGCTCACTTGCTGAAATCCATTTATTTGCTAGCAAGTGACAGAACAAGAACTAATGTGGAGGGTAACACATTGAATAACTTTCTTGAGTGTTATTTTCCTTTATTTTTGTGAGATAATTTTGTCTTGTATCCTTCACGGTAAGCTGAATATATTCATCACTAGTAGCTGTCAATTTATAAATAATATCTTTTCCTGCCTCAGTAAGGAAAGAAGAATTGTATAAAGACAAAAAACATTAAAAACAAGCAAGACATCATTTGCAAGACCATGTAATTTCATGGACCCATAACTCATATTAACAAAAGCAACCAATAGTCACTGACTGCTTAAGAAAACTTTCATAGTTGTTTGTCAAAACTGTGAATTAAAATTGCTTTTACCTTCTAATGACAACTGCAGATGAAGAACATGATCACTTTAAAATGAGTATACCAAAGAGATGTTTGTACTCCACGTCATTGATGGAGTGTTCACAATAGCAAGCTATGAAAACAGTGAGTTTCCTAGTCCATACACTGCTGAGTGGATTAAAAGTTGTGTTGCACAAACAAGCCAAATGCTATTGAATTGCTGGTGAAATCTCATCATTTGCAGCAGTGTGGTTGGAGCCCATGGTGCTAAGTGAAAAAGCCCAAAGCAGAAAATTCAAGTATTACATGATTTAGTCCATATGTTGAATATGTAAACTAAATCTCAGACCTGAGCCTAACCTTTGTGGTAGAACACTTACTATCTACAAGGCCCTGGGTTCTATCTCCTGAAACAACTGAAACAAAATAACAAACAAGTAATAAGAGAATACACACAAAACACCCAAACTCGACAAAAATGGCCGGGTAAAAACTGAGGGTAGAATGGTAGTTAATTAGGGTTCAGAAATAAAAGAGAAACATTGACTAATGAATTCTAAGTCACAGTGACTTAGGAGCAGGGTGAATAGAGATGACTACAGTACACTGAACTATTCTTAATAGCCAAAAGAATTGTGAATGCTTAAATCATTAACAAATGATAAATATTTGAAAAGTTTAGCCTGATTCATAATTATAAAGTATAGACATTCACCATTGAAATAATGTATTGTGCCTTTGAATATGCAAAATTTGAATATCTCTAAATTAACTTCAAGTAAAATAACTCTCTTATGGTATAACTAATAACTTTCTGATTGGATTTGAGGTCTGCTCCATAGGAAGGCTGTGAATATCAGGGCCCTAGGGTAAAATCTTCTATTGTTATTTTGCTAAATGATCATGCTGTCAAATTACTAAGTATTTTTCCTTTAATCTGTGTGTTTTTACTGCTTGCAACACAGTGCAGAAAAGCCTGTTTATACAGGAGGCATCAGTTAATGGAGAGAAGCATAACTGTTTAATGTGCTGAGAATAAGACTCAGTGCTCTGCCCTAAAATTGACCTTAATATTAACCACCCTTCCACCCACAACCCTAACTTACTCACCTACCACCAAGGCTCAAGGAACATCACAGAAGGGGAGGTCGAAAGAATGTAATATCTGGAGGATGGACAGGAGTGCTGTTAAATATTATCTGTTGACTATCGATGGCCATCATACTCATGACTTCAAAGTCGATGTGGCCACTTGTGTAAGACCTACACAAAACCAGTGCAGCCAAAATTCCAGCATAGACAGGGTAGATGATCTCTATGTCCTAAAGCTTACTATGAGCTCTTGGCAGGGATTAGTTGCTAGAAGAAGAGAAGAACACTATTCTTTAAGTATGTGACTACTAGCTTGGGTGGATGGCCTCACACCCATATACATATGAGCAACAATAACTAGAATTAATGGGTAATTAAAACATAAAATTGGGAGAAGTTAGATGAGAAAAATTAGGGGTGGTATATAGTACCTCATTGTCTATATTCATGAAATTCTCAGATATAAAAAATTTTAATATATAATACTCATTTTGTCATTAATTTTATGTGTATGCTATGGGATACATGTGCATATTTTGGTTCACATGTACATGTACACATGAGTACTGACATGTGGGCATGTGTATGCATCTGGAGGCCATAGATTGACATCAATCTCCATTTTATTAAGTGAATTAGGACCACTCAAATTTAGTCTATTTGGCCAGCTTATGGCCTTGCAACTTGTGTGTGGTGGTGAAGCCATATGTCCCTTTATTTCTGTTATTTGTATGTTCTGTTTCTACCTCATGACCTAGTATTACAGATAGGATGTCTTAACTTTACACCATAAACCCCAATATTAACATTTCTCTTTTGTTTGGGGTTGGTTATTTGAGTTCTATTAAAATCTTAAAATATGAGAGGTTATGTTTTCATAAACAATTTCCACATGACTCTCAACTCAGTCCTATAGAAATTATTTAAATATAGCTGAACATTGAAAGGCCATTTGAATTTCATGTTTAATAAACTCATTCTCTGCTTTCAGTAAACATGGTGAAAATGAATTTTCAGGCAATTGAGCTATTTAGGGAAACAAACACACTAAATACAGCAAGTGGCATGATGTTAGGACTGAGATTAAGAATCCTCCTTTGCACATTTGCATGAAACAAGACCTTCCAGTCAGCTTTCCAATTAGACAACACTGAAAGCCAAAACTTTGTTGAGTGCTGTCAGCACAATTAGCGTTTGTATTTGCAGAAGCAGTCCAGGCTCCATGAACAGTGCCAGCATCGACGATAAACCTAGTAGTCAGTTTGTGCTAAAAATAGTTAACTAAAGAAGAACAATTTCTCTTTTTGACATGCAGTGAAGTACCTTCTAATACAAGGTGATGGATTTTTGGCAGTGATAATGGTTAAGAAAAAAAGTGTTCCTTAGTGAGATTTCATTTTATTCAGGGTCAGCAAGTAGGAGAAAATAAAAGAGTTCGTTACAAAACAGAGTGAGACATTCTGGTAGAATTTGACTCCAATAAATGACGTCATGTTTTAATTCCAACTCTGTCAATTACCTGGAAAATAAGCACATTAAAATAGATATTTCAATTCCATCTCCATGTGAGGAACAAACACTCACACAAAGCATCTTCTTATGTTATTATAAAGAAATATCAAAGTAGTGTCCACACAATGAATTAGAAATCATTGTCTTCTGTCCTTTCTTTATTTTTCTTTCCCTCCAAAATCAAGCTCTTGCTCTCCCTCTTCATGTTTTTCTCCCTCTCCCCCTCGCTCCATGTTTATTTAACTGTATCTGAAATGTTTTAAAAAGCTATTCCAAAAAAATCAGGTCAGCGATTGCCTTCCCCTTTGGACTGGCCTTTAAGGCTCTCTTGGTGAGCCTAGAACATACTCTGCAAACCCCAAACTTTCATCATTTAATACCGCAGGCTTTTCCTAAAATCTCATCTCATGATTATCCATTTACTTTTCTTTTGTATGTTTCACTGAGACATTATTTTTCAGATAAGTTGTTCTGTAATCAAAGGTTTACAGTGAGCAGATTCATTTAAGACCTCTATCTGGTGGATAATTCACATTTTGATTCCCAATAATGCCTTAACTCAAAAGGTCCAGAAATCACCTCTCATCTAACTGCCTTCAGCATCTGAAACCTAGAAGTTTTTAAAACCGAAGAAACTTGTTTATCAGGTTTTTGCCTGGGTTTTCACAAAGACAATGTTTTAGACAAGAACGTTAGTGTATACCATGGTTGAGGAGTGTTGAAGAATATAATGTAGATTAAGTAAAGATATGGGATAGCCTTTTACTTAGAAACGCCATGTCTTACTGTGACTGTGTTATACTGTATGACATAAACATGCCTTTTCCACTAAACAAGAGAGCGTGTACAATAGCACTCACGGACTCCTATGCAATCAGTCTGTACATTTTATAATTCTCTGAATAACTTTTTAATGGCTGTTTTATATAAGGAATTTCTAAACACAAACTTTGGACTTGGTATGAAGCTAAACAAAGCAGTTGTCCAGTAAGGTCCTGGATTCAACTTCCAGAACTATAAGGAAATAAACAATATGGAAGTGTTCATTTTTCATAGCAGTATCATGAAGTCAGCATTTAGATATTTTCATATTTTGGGCAGGTAACATTGTTCTAGAGAAGTATGGCCAAGATTTAAAAATAGCCAATTGCCACTATCTCTACACTTGTTTTAAAAACACGGTAGCTGACTTCACTTAAAGCCTTTGTATAATGTGACACTTTCTGACTGACAGATTTACATTCAGAAGGAACCAATTCTTACATTGAAACAAGAAACATTGTTAATCAGTTCTTTACTCTATTTTCTTTTCAAGTACAGAAAACCACCCCAAACCTCGGCACTTCTGTACTTCTGGATGGAACATCCTTGTTCTTTGTCTGATACTATTCATCCAATGGGCTTCATTCTTTTTTAATGAAAAGTGGATATGGAAGTATAATACTTAAAAGTAATCAGTCATCGACAAGGAATGTTTGCTGGGAGAGAGAGGGTCGGGTCAGTGTTCTTCAAGGATGCATCTCCTGAGAGGCTACCTGGCAGATGGCCCTGCATCTATGCATAAGTAAGATTGAATTAATTGGACTGGGTGACAGAGAGAGAGAAAGAGAAAGAGAGAGACAGAGAGACAGAGAAAGAAGACACAAGGTTATGAAGTTCGTCTGAGAAAGTAGAGTTTCTATGGGAAGAATTAGAGAGGAGGAAACAGGGGTTTAATTTATTTAAACACCCTCAATAATAATTTTCAAATGTTTCTTAAGCCAGTGCATGGATGATGCATTTTTCATCAAATGTCTTTATGGCCCTTAACATTCCTACACATTTTTAAATTGTCTTTCAGAAAGGATTAGTGAAGAGTTTAATATCTTGTATTCCCAAAAGTACTTGTAACCAAAATGAGATCTTCTCTGATGTTTTCCTATAAAAAAATCATGGAACTTTAAAAATGAGCAGCCTGGTTTTTTCATGATCAATGATCAAAGGTTAATTTGTAGACTAACCCCTAAATGGTTTTATTTTACACAGCAAAATCATATTAGGAAATAAAGCTCATTTCAGGGAATATCATTATTTTTATAGAAGAGTATTTGATACTTTTTGTTCCTTTTATACACCTACCACTTAATACTTTCCATTAGTACTTTCACTACTTGGCTTTCATGCTTTGGGAGAACATTGTTCAATATGAGAAGACACTGTATTGTCCTGTCATAAGAATGTTGTGTTTCAATTTGGCGAGAGAGATCCAAGATGGCTGCCCCAGGAGGACACTGTGTCTGAGGAGCGGGACAGTAGTGTAGGCACAGCGACCAGGAGACTGAGATCTCAGACCTAAAACACCAGTGTTTGCGACTGCCAGGTGAGCGGAATTCCTACGGTGGGGAAATCAAGTGGAAAAGTCCAAGGGACACCCAGCTATTCCCAGAAAAAAAACTCCGGAGGGTGACAGGCTGCACACAGCCGGGCTGGGCGCCTAAGCTGCCACTTTGGTCTAGGGCACACAGTACCCCAGACAGACCGAGTTTCACCCAGATACTGCTGGCTGCACTGCGCAGGGCCACAACCCTCTGTGCTAGCAGCTGCCACTTCGGGCGGGGGCACACCGTACCCCAGATGAACTGGGTTTCACCCAGATACCTCAGGCTGCACTGGCTGGGCCCACAATCCTCTGCGCTAGTAGCCGCCACTTCGGGTGGGGCACACAGTACCCTGGACAGACTGAGTTTCACCCAGATACTGCGGGCTACACCAGTCAGACCCACAACCCTAGACACACCCAGACACCACCCCGGATTGGGACTCATAGTATCAGGTCCAGACCGAGGTGCCCCCAAATACCATTTTAGACCTTGGTGCACAGCCCCTGACCCAGAAGGAGGCGCCAAGGCTCCAGTCCAGAAAAGAGCCCTTAGCAGCAAGCCCAGGGCAGAGCTCGGAGCCTCCTGACTAGAGCAGCGCCCCCAGCAGACATATCAAAGGGGGACATGCAGCCTCTGGCACAGAGTGAGGAGCCAAAACTCCAGACCAGAGGGGAGACCAGCCTGTGGTGCTCACAGCCTCTAGCACAGAGCACAAAGCTGGGCACACAGATCCCCAACAGAGTTCAACTGAGGCCTCAACACATACTATCAAAACACTAGAACTCCCTGATCTTCTTGAAGAATACTCCTGACAC